>ML788226.1:91629-101656 GCA_009831015.1 Picea engelmannii | reverse complement strand
GTTCTTGAATCTTGTTGTGAAGGATTGATCATCGTACTTCTTTTGGGGTTTCTCTTTTGCACTGATCCTTGATTCATCTTGAGCACAGCAAGTCCAAAGTTCTTCAAATGTCAGATACTCCTTTCTTGTGTTCATGCTTGCGGCAAATGCATCCCACGTCTTGGGAAGACCATTGAGTACTATGTTTACCAACTCCTTCTCTGAGATGATATCTTCAATAGCTTGTAGTTGATATATTAATTGAGAAATTCTCACAAAGTATGATGTTATGTTGTCATCATCATTCATCTTCATGTCACGGAGCTCATTCTTCAGACACATTAGTTGTCCAATGTTTTTGACTGAGAAGATCTTTTTTAGGGCATCGTAAATCTTCTTCGATGAGCCAAGATGGGAGATGTAGGTTATCAAGTGGTCTTTTATGGATTCCACTATGATACTCATAGAATTAATGTCATCATCTTTGAACTTCTCCATAGCTGCAACATTATGCGGTTCCTTCTCTTTCCCTTCTTCAAACTTTGGTTTCACGATATCCAACACTTTATTCTTGGCAAGGATGAGGTCAATCCTTGTCTTCCATGCTCTAAAGTTAGAGGCTCCATCTAACTTGTTCTTTGACTTCATAGAATAAGTCATGGCTTCTTTGACTTGGTCAAACCCTAGATTTGACCACAAACTCAAACTTCATGTCTTGGCGTGATGAGAGTATCAGGAGATGCACTAGGCTAGAGTGCACTGATCTATCTGAAGATTAGGTCAATCCATTCACTTAAGGTGCCTCAACAAGAGGATTAGGGTTTCTGCAACTCCTCCTGCTAGTAACCCTAGCGGCAGTGTCTTGGAAGATGCTTATGTTAGTAAACCTAGCAGCAATTCCTCAGTGAGCTCAATATCGTAAAGGCTATGTTTCCTTCCAACGTTTAGACTGAATGAAGGAGGTGTGGGCCCATAACCTGTTACAATATGAAATATGTGTGCTCATTTTACCATTGACAATACCCTTGTCACCCAACCATAGGTCGAAGCCACCCTTTGAGCACCTTAACCTTGACAGAGAATCATTCTGGAAGAGTAGCACACCTTTCCCCAAGGATAGTGCACCAACAAGAGCTTATCAGATAGACCAAGCCCTAGCTAAGAGATAGTCCAAGCCAAATGTGATCTGCTAGTTGTAGCAACTGAAATGGAAGCTCTCCTCAAACCTGTGCACAAGAATGGGAACTACAGTGCGCACAAGACTGGGCACTGCAATTCTGAGACTGTCTGCCAAAATGAGAATTGGCCTCCTATATTTATACTAATTTTGGCTAACTGCCTGGGCCAACTTCTCATTCTGGGTATCTGTCTGTTCCGTATATATTATTATTTATGTCCGACTTCTTCTCTTGGAGGTTAATAACCTAATATAAATTATCTTCTTGAGCCAGCAAATCTTCTAGGGTTATTAGCCAACTCATCAGGGTTTCTTCTTGCTTCCTGGAGTATTCTATCCTTGTAAGGTTTACACGTGGAGGTAAATACCTCCCACATTTTTTATGATTATGTACTAAGTCAATCTAGAGACATCTACAAGGTACTTTGAACAACATCACTTTGATAGATAGTCTGATTTTGTACAAATCACAATAAGCCTCGGCTTCAACCCCTTTTTATAATACAAATATTTTCTAGTGTGTGTTAAAAAATAAAATCTTTCTTTCAAATTTGAGTAAGTTTATATGGTACGGACAACATGGTTGACTAATATGTGGTACAAGGTAAACATGAATGATCATACCATTCTCACAATCAACCCTACCACTACCATCAATAATAAGTGTGTAGTCATATGTAACCAATATATTTTGTTCTTTAGCCTCACTCAAAGAGAAAAAATAGAGAAGCATCCTTAGCAATGTAATTTGCATTACAAGGAGAGCACCTTCTTATGGAGGATTTTACTGAACCTCCTCAAAAAAATTATCCCTTCTATGTTTATAGAGGAGGCTTCACATCGGTGCACACCTAAAACATAACGCACTAGTGCTTAAATGTTCTAACGCACCATCACTAGTTATAGTGGTGGTTGTTAGCAAAGGCAAGTGAACGAAGGTTTTTGCGAAGGTTTTTTTTCAGTGCACCTTTAAGGTACATGCCAACCAGTGGGCACCTAAAACATAACACACTAGTGTTTAAATGTTCAAATGAACCGTCATTGTTTTAGCGGAGGTTGTTAGCGAAGGCGGGTAGCTGGAGGTTTTTTATTGATGTGCCTTTAAGGTAGATACACATCGGTGCATACATAAAACATAAAGCATCGATGCTTCAATGTTCAAAAGCACCATCATACTTTATAACAAAAATTTACACTCACTGAATAAAGTGCACCGGTGCCATTGAACATTACGCACAAGTGTGTATCTTTGTCATCCGACGCATCATGGTAGGGTAAATAAAAATAAATTAATTAATTAATTTTCATTGTTATTGTTATCCCTAAAGTTTGCACCAAAATTCTATGGAACAAGATCTAGTGAACCTCAATTATTACAATGGTTTGATTGGTTTGAGTTTCATGGATGGGAAGGATAGGGCTAAGAAAGATACTAAGCATGAGACTGAAATAAATACAAGATTAGTGATCTAGACCATTGGGCATAGAGTCTCTTGACATATTTCATGGATCAAATGAAACTAAACCAGTTATAAGACAAGAGGTTGATAATAGCATGAATAGATATAAGAATAAGGAAAACAACTATGGAAGACACAAACATCACTATCATATCAGACTTGCATAATCCATAAGACTGAATATCCAATAAACATAATTTCTTTGTGAGAATGAATACTAGATATCTGAATAAACTCTACAAATATAGAGTAATTTCAATAAAGCATAATGCACAAGAAGTATGTAGCGCATAAGTTCTATTCAGATAGGAGGAAAAAAATAATATGAAAACATGATAGAAAAATACAGAGTGATAATTAAGGTCCTCATAGATCTCTGATGCTAAAATACAGAGAAAAAAAAAAAAAAAATCCATCAGAATTATAATGGAGAATACACAAACCACTGCCCCCAAAGTCCCTCTCTCAGGCTTCCTGACCCTCCCTCACTATTACACATTATTTTTATCATCCCTATGACCGTTAATGATGTAAACCTATATGTTGCCTTCAGAGGGGTCAGTGGCCGAAATTCCTGAAGAAAGAAGGGAGAAGAACTTTTACTGAGAGAAGAAGTGGTATTTTCCTTTGTAAAAACCCTATTAAAGAGGATTTCTACAGGCTTATATATACATAGGGTGAAAAAATACCTGATTTCTGCAGGCTGTACTAAATCTAGGTTGCGGAGTTTCCGCAGGCTGCACTATAGCTAGGGTGCGGAAATTCTTGTACGTGGGAAAAACGAGCGTCTTCTCGATGCTTCTAGAAGGAGAAGATTTTATAGTGAGATGGCCTCCGAACGGTTTGGATCTTACTCGCTTTCATGATTTAGTGGGATCATCCTAACCTCCTCACCTTATCCTCTTCGGCTTATAAAAGGAGAGGAGATCTCATAGAGAAAGTTAGATTGGCTTGTTATTGAGTTTTGTAGCTTGGATTTTTTGGAGCTTGTGTATTGGCTTTGAGCTTTTCTTTGTCAAGATAGATTGTGAGTAGCTATCATATCTGCAGTCTCAGAATCTATGGGTTAAAAGTGTGTGGGAAGCAAGGAACTGTTGGAAGGAACCTAACAACATCAAGGCATCTAGTTGTATCTTTCCTCCACATTATTTAATACAGATATACTTTTATTTCCTATATGAATGTTATTTATCCATATTGTATGATTCATTGATCACCTGCATAGTTTCATATCAAATAGACTTTGTTATTCTTGTCTTCGTTGGCTTGTGCATATTTGCCGATATTTCTCATAAACCTCATGATGAAGATTGGATTGCATTGGCGAAGTCAGATCTTCAATATTTAAAAGGTATGTTCTAGATCCATTTCTCATTTGATAATTAAAAGCTAAGGAAAGAGTAGTGTATTGTCTTGTTTTGTTCTAGTTTCGTAGTGAAGCTAAGGGGATTGATTTTTGTCCGCACTTAACAATTAGTCCGATAACAAAATTGGCGACCATACTGGGGAACATATTGTTTTCCTAGTTTGTCTTGCTTTATTTCTTTGATTACCTGGGTTCTATTTTCTGAGTCTGCGGGGGATCTATCCAGAGTATCTAGATCTGAAAGTTAATTTAGACTCTTTGCCCTTTTTCCAATTTTCCTTTGTTTACAGGCATTTCCGCATTGTATCCCATATGCAGCCTGCGGAAACCTTAGATCGTCGCACCCAGACTATTTAGACCAGTGCGGAATCTCTGCACCCTACCCATATCTAGCCTACAGAAACATCAAATCATTGCACTGTACCTTACTCCTAGGTTGTGACATCTCCTGTAGAATTTTTGGATTAGGTCTTTGTTGTCTTCTGATACCCAGTTTTTCTTTTATCACCTGGGATGAACTTTTGGAGCCTATATTTGACTATTTATAGTCTGCTTGGCAGCTTTTGATCTTCTTTTAGCCATCTTTGCTTTGTTTTCTTTTGAAAGATTTGGTCTCTTGCTTTGAGTATCTTTCAGTTACAAAGCATTGTTTTTTCTTTAGAATTGTTTGGTGAAAGAACTTTTTCTTTTATGGAATAGTTTGTGTTAGAAGAGAAAATTTGTTTGGGTTGCTTTGTTTTATAGAGATTTTCTATTGTTTTTAGCTATCTTTGAAACAAAAACAAAAAAATGTTTTCTTCCTTTATATTATATTGGGGGCATCCTTGCATTTGAAGTAGCGAAATTGCATGATTTTTTGCGTTTTTGGTCTTAAATTCTAAAAACAATTCCCCCTCATGACCGGGGAGGGGAAAGAATCATGTATTGGTGTACAGTCTCTTTTGCTCAATTCTTGAGGATCTTGATATTGATGATTTTAATAAAATTTTGGGACATTGTGCATATGGGAATGATAAACATTTTCTCCTTCTCGTAATATAGCTTTCATCGAAGTGAAATATTTGCATTGTCATTTCTTTGCATTGTTTAGAGTCAGTCAAAACATCATTTAGTTCACGCCATTTTCCTCTTGAGTAACAACAACCTTAAAATAAAACGCTTATAAAAATTGATTAGACATTTTTATATTTTTTGGTAGAAAACCTACATTAGATTAGTTGTAGGGATTTGGAATATGTGTGAAACATAACTTTCCCAAGATGCAAACAAACATGGTATCTTGTGATAGGGAGAGTTCAAATCCAATTGTTACATTTTGTCCTAGGAAGCCCTTCTAACATAAGGGTCAATCACGAGGCCGCATTAAGACTGGTAGAGTTACTCACCCTGCTTTGTTGGTCTTGGTGTAGATATTGTGCATATTATGGGGGTCGCTTGAAGGAGTACCCACAATGATGAGTGGAATCCTTTCAAGTTGATTTCGGGCTAGATACCCTGCCCTTGCACGTGGCTCGGACTATTGATTGTTTCCCTGGGAATCACTGTTGTAGTTGGTAACCTTAGTGGCTTATCTCTTTAGGTTCTTTACACAAGGTGACTGTGGAGGGGCAATTCTTCACGATACCTGGAATTGACATTGGCCAAACTCACTCAGGCTCCTTGGAGGTGTTATAACCCTAATTTGCACCAGACATGCTTACCTGGCATCAGGCCATCTCAGATTCCTTCTTTGCTAAAACATTGTTGAACAACTCTTCTTAACACCCTTTTATAAAAACCCGCGTGCCCTACTCCATTACTACACGCATGTACACGCTAACTGACCCAAGATAGCCTGCGTGTACCTACAAAAGCATGGAAAAAGGAAATTTGTTGAGGGAACACACAGCTTTGGGTAAGTTAACTAAACCTTTCGTCCATGCATGGTTGGTCACTCGACCAAATACCTAGCTTCTTCTATCCTATAAAAGAAGGGTTAGGGGTCCCATTTGAAAGGAGGAGAATCATAGTAAAGAAACTATACCCGATTGAGCATTCCCTTTGTCCCAACCTTTAGCCATCCTCGTGAAAAGAGAAGTGTAGAGCAAAGCAGTTGGAAGACAGTGGAAGAAAATCCCAGGACTAGGATCGAGGAGTAGTAGTCGACTTTATCATTGTAAGGTATCATTGTGAAGTTAATAAAAGAATTTCTTTTCCCGTCCCACCATATGAGATTGTCATTATTGGAATATTGATTGTATGATTGATTAAATATCTAACTCGTTAGTTCATAGATCAAATGCATGTGGAGTTCTTTGTTTGTCTTTAGTGAATGCAAGTCAGCATTGGGAGGAAAGTTGTAGTCAAAGAACGACCAAGTGTGAAAATGGATCGACATCAAACACGAAGAATAAGGTACGTCAACTTAATCTCTTGAGCCTTGTATTTACATATGAGTAATGGGGGTCTAGGCATGGGATGATGGTAAAAAGTAAGAATATTTAGGTCATTTTTGCATGCATGATAAAACCCTTAGTGCTAGTTCGTAGGAGGGATTTCCCACCCACAACAGAATTGGCGACCACACTGTGGAGGTGTCGTCTGCAAAATAATAATTGTCTCACCGAGGCGGGCATACCCATGCTCGGGATAAAATAAAATCATGGCTACCAATCAAATACACTGTAGATTCACGTCATATAACTATATAAAGTGTAGCCGCAAGCAATACACAGCGGAGCTACATCTTGAAATCAAAAAGATATACATGTAGAGTATCCATCTTCTAGAAGCTGATAAGGCCTGATGGCTAGAGATGAGGTCTTCAAAGCTCGAGAAACAACTTCAAAATATTCCAAACTTGGGTAGCAGTGTAATATGAGTGTATGAATTCATTACCCAGAGGTCTTCAATGGCTCGTCAGTCATGGACTAGAGAATCTTGATTATCAGACTGAAAGTTTCATTGATTTCAAACAAAGACTTGATTGTGAAAATGGTCAGTTAGAGTGTACACGCTAACTAAACAAAGAGGTGCCTTTAGACCATGTAGTCCCGTAGCCTATTCAACCATTGGTTGTGATAATGGTCATGTTGATGAAGTCATCGAATGATCCCACTCTTCTTTTGGGGAGTGACGTGTCTACCGACTATGTTTTTAGCATTTTTGGTTCAATACTTTCAGAACAAGGGGGCATTCCGCTCGTTCCAAAAACACCCCCTCCTAGCCCTAGGATGGTTTCCTTTGATTGGAATGACCTTGTTGAGCCTCGTCTTCCTTCTGCCGCACCTTTTCAAATAAGGGTTGAAGTTAATTCAACAAACATTTATCGATGTATTATGGATGAGGGAGCCTCAGCAAGTATTTTATCCTCCTCAGTTTGGAAAGTCTTGGGATATCCCGAGCTTGTGTCTTCTTCGCATGAGTTGTTGGCTTTTGATAGATGTCCTAGTGAATATTTGGGGGTTCTTCCTTAGTTACCTATATTTTTAGGTGGAAAGATAGTCCTTGTTTATGGTATGGTGATGCAAGGCCTGTTACATTTCAATATGCTTCTCGGGCATGATTATGTATATGCTATGAACGTTGTGGTATCTACGCTCTTCCAGGTGATGCACTTCCCTCACAATGGAAGCATTGTTACTATTGACCAGCTGGCATCTGATAATCACCATCCTAATTCGCCATTATTTCAGACTACCCCTTTATATGTTCCTAGCATTCGTGTAGACTCTACCCCACCATGGGTTAATTATGTGGCATCTTATCCTCGGTGTTCAATTTTTTATGAGAAGGAACCTGTGCAATCATGTTTTCCTTCTCGAGACTTGGAATCAGCAATTGATCCATTGGTGTATCCAATGGGGGCATGGGAGCCCTTGCTTCCCCCTCTTGGTCCAAGTGGGCTTGAGTATCCTTATGAGTCTGATCTCGTTGTTAGTAGATCCTCAAGCCCTCGTGATCGTGATTCTTCACTAATAGACTCTGTCAGTCCTAGATAGAACCTCCATCATCATATGGAGTATGGTCAGTTTACTTCACTTGTTGGGACTGTCGACCCTCGTTTGTGTGATTTCTCAGATTTGGAATTGCCTTCAAATGAGGCTATCCTTGAAGCCATGACTACGATTTCTATCATGCAGGAGGACTTACACCATGGTTTTTGTTTTCTTCCCTTTTGGGAGACTTCCCAAGTTGACTATCAAAGAGACTCTTGGTCTGAGCCTAGCAATAGGCTCTACCTGAACTAGTTTCATACATGAGTTGTAGCCCCCACGGGTCTTCTTTTAAGCCCTTTTCAGACCCTCTAAACATGAAAAGATTGTTGAGCAATCTTGTGGCCTTTCATGCTCGTTAAACTGAAATTTGAATTCACATCTATCCAGTGGTAGTTTACCCCTTTTTCGGTCCGGACGGTCAACTATACGAACAAAGGTATACTCTAAAGAACTCAAGTTCTCTAGAAGAGTATCCTCAGGTATCATTTTAACCCTTTTTCAGGCCTGAGGGACTAAATGTAAGAAAAAGGAACCCCCACGAAGTCCATAGTTAAGCTCTTTTCAGACTCCCTAAAATTAAAAAGATCGTCGAGTGACCTTATTCTTTCACACTCGTTAAAATGGTCTAGAAGAACATTTCTGACAGAGTCCATAGTTAATCTTTTTTCAGACTCCTTAAAAATGAAAAAATGGTTGAGTGATCTTGTCTTTATCACACTCATTAAAATGGTTTTGAATAGATGTCTTTTCGGTGCTAATTTACCCCTTTTTCAAACCGACTAGACTACCTTTGAAAAGGGTACCCCATTGGAGTCTCCTTTTACATTTTTTCAGACTCTCTAAATATGAAAAATCGTCTAGCTTACCTTCTCTGGGCTCATTAAACTTACATTGAAGGATGTTACCATTGTGTGTCTTATTAATCACATTTGCATACCCGCGTCTTTGGCCTAATGTCGACTCCATGTTTCTCTCAACTGAACCATCTGAAGCATGCCTTATACGCAATCCCTGTAGCACTTTGCCTCTGCATCTTGACACCTTTGTCCCCTGGAGGATTTTTCCCGAGTGTCCCTTTCCTGCATATGTCCCTTTTCCTTGAGCATCCTTGTGTTCTGTGTGCTTGGAACTAGTATGTTTGCGACACTCGATTCCTCCTTTGTAACATAGCATTCTTTTATTCTTTTTTCAAAATTATTGAAAAAGACAAAAAAATCAAATATACCCCAAAAAGAGGAAGGGAAAAGTATTTTCTTTTGATTGGCATCACAATGCGTCTCCCTTGGATAAATCACATCAATCTATTTGTTCGTCAAACCCTAGGATTTTATATGACCTTAGGAAGTTGTTCCTGCTACATTGAGTTGTGTCCTCTTCTGTTTGGTTATTCTTCCAAACATATGGAGAGTTTGCGTTGCCTCCTGCCTCATAAACTTATGTTAATGCCATTCTACCTGAGTCTCATCATTTTTCGTGCTATTGTCCAAGGGAATATTTTACCAAGCCTGATTCGGCCCCTCTGCAGTTTGTCTCTTTCCCTCATGCTCGGCCATCCCGAAAGTCCAATCAAGTCTTTGTTCAAAATCAATGAAGCCTTCAATCTGATAATCAAGATTCTCTAGTCCATGGCCGACGAGCCATCAAAGACCTCTGGGTAGTGAATTCGTACACTCATATTACACTCCTACCCAAGTTTTGAATATTTTGAAGTTGTTGCTCGAGCTCTGAAGACCTCATCTCCATCCATCAGGCCTTATCAGCTTCTAAAACATGGATACTCTACATGTATATATTTTTGATTTCGATATGTAGCTCCACTGTGTATTGCTCGTGGCTACACTTTATATACTTATATGACATGGATCTACAGTGTATTTGATTGGTAGCCATGATTTTATTTTATCCCGAGCATGGGTATGCCCACCTCTGATCTGAAAATGGAATGTACTTGTTTAAGGGTGCAAGGTATCCATTTTCCATAATTCAAAATGTGAGTTATACACTCAAATGTGACCTCTGAAAATGTGAGAACTTACTATTTCTTATACAGAGATAGACTGTAGGAGCA
>ML788226.1:38318-75447 GCA_009831015.1 Picea engelmannii | reverse complement strand
CTAGAAAGACCAGGTACTCAAGCTCAAATTGTGTTCAAGAAATATTTGGTTTCATCTGCAATTACTTTCTCTCTAATCATGATCCTGGTCTAGAGTATATTGTTGAAATTCAGGATGACCATTTTCAACCTGAAGAGCCCCCATAGATTAAACCCCAAATTGTAGATTATGTACAGGCTCATACTCATGTGCACATCCCATATGCACCTGTAGAAACCATAGTGAGACATAAGCCTCCTGCTTTGTCTCCTACTCTTGCTAAACATTTGGATGGTTGTAAGACTCTTTCTTCATATCCTGTGCTTGCAAAAGTCCCAGACCGATACAAGCCTCTAGATTTGCCTCCTATTCTCCATGACCTCCCTGTCAATTACATCAATAATCTGCCTAGGTTTGATGGAGAAAATGAGAATATTACTGCTAAAAAACATATTCAAAACCTTGAGGATTTCTTCGACCTTTATGAGGTTGAAGATGATGATGTATGTCTCAGGATGTTTTCCCTATCCTTGGGAGGTAAAGTTAAAGATTGGTTTAAGAACCTTCCAGCTGCTAGCATCAGAAATTTTCATCAGTTCATGCAAGTGTTCTTAGATAGGTGGGTGATCAGGGGAAATGTTTTCCTTATCCTAGAAGAGTATGAACACTTGAAAAGAAATCCAGGGGAGACAGTACATCAGTTTTTAGCCAGATTCAATAAGGTATATCATGCAATACCTGCTGATATAAGGCCACCCCCAGGATTTGCCCACTTGCATTACCCAGATGCCTTCGATCCTGAGATGACATTTCAGCTAAGAGAAAGGAACACTACAAGCCTTGAAGAAATGCAGAGAATTGCAGTTGATGCGGAGACCAACTTGTTGATCAAGAGGTCACAGTTAAAGGACAAAGAAATGGAGTAGCTGAAATCATCAGAAGCTAAACTGCAGATTTTGGCCAGTGCCATGGAAAAGCTGATGCAGAAGATTAACATAAAAGAGGAGCTTGCTGTCCAAAGACATTATGCTCCATTGATTTCAGAGAAAGACACAGTCACAATCCCCAAACATTTTTCTGCTCATCCTGGGTACCATGGTTCGAATAATGATTTGTTCATGTATTCAATTCACAGCACAGTCATAGATGAAGCTCCATCTCGACTTGTAGAGGAACAACCAGCGAACATGATATGCATGTTCAATGGCATTTCATCCGTAGATGATTTACCCAAGTATAACCAGTATGAGGATGATCATGGAGCTGAAATAGAGGTTGTTTGTTCAGAGCAATCAGTAGCATGTCATTGGAAGGAAGAAGATGATTTACCATTCAGGTATGACAATCAGCCCATACACAACAGTCATGACGACGATAAGGAATGTGCAGAAAATGTCAGAGTAAGTGAAGACACTTTGCCCTTATGTTTCTCATCTTTTCAATTTCTGAAAAGAAACTCTAGGTAAGTTGCAAATAGTGAAGACAGAAATTTCTCTGACCAATCAGTTGAAGATTCCATTAAGGATATGGAGACTGTTTTAAACCCAGAATCGCAACCCTTGACCTACATTGATTTTCAAATTCTTGATGAAAGATTAGAGCCTGAGACAAATTATGATTTAATCCAAAATAACTCTGTACCATTGTGCTTTAAATCATTTCAAGTTTTGAAGGATAATCTTGGACAAGTGGTGAAGGATAAGTACATAAAGGGTCAGGAAATTTCATTTGAGTCAATGCAGCAGTCTTGTCAGTATTTTCAGGATCCAATAGCTGATCTGTTAGATGGCCTGTGTGGTCAAAATCATTCTTCATTCACCAGTCATGAGATAAAAAGTTGTTATGATAGGGATATGATTAGACAATCAGTTACAGGGGTGTGTTCAGCAGAAGTCACATTACAAATCCCATCAGAGAAGTTGCAGCCATGTCAATAAATGCATAAGGACGAAAATAGCGTAGATACAGTGCCAGAGCTGCCATCCAAGAATCAAGGAGCATGTCATTTCTACCTTGATCCTGTAGCCACCTATATGGAGAATTTTCTCACTCTGGAGCCTCAATCTTTCTCTGACATTACTTTTGTTTTTCAAGATTGTCGAGGTCTCTATTGTAAAAATCAATCATGCTTTCAGCAATGGCCTTTACACTTTGCAGTTCTGAGTCTATGGGAAAAAGGTCAAGCTGCACTTATCACTGTGCTAACGAGCAGTCAAGCAATCCACTGGTCTCAGAAGCTACTTGATTGGCTTCATTGGCATTTTTTTATTATTTGATTTTACAAAATGATCAGTAGCATAGGGTAGGTAGGAAAAAATGAATAAGCTCAACAGAATGAGCATCTTTTCTTTTTCGTTTCTTCATGGTTTTATTTTCAGTTTACAGTTTGGGGGCAGCCCAATGATCAGCTGGTCGGCAAAATTCAGAGTTCATGGATTCTAGACACCTCCTTCGGAGCTATCTTCCCTAGGTGGAGCCTATGTTAGAACCCTATATAATAGGGGATCAGTTTTCTGACTAATATGTATCTATCTTAGGCATATGTGTTCGCTCATGACACATGGCGAAGGCGGCAGAAAACGCCCGACAATGACCAAGCATAAGATGAATGCTTGCGCGCGAACTTCAAAGCGAGTTTTGGTGCAATTGTTAGCAAAATTGGGAATTGGTTTGAAAGGAAAAAATGGTTATTGTGGTGGGCAAAAGAAAATTTGATTTGTTTGCCAAAAATTTGGCCCTTTTTAGCAAATTTGGCCCCTCAGCCTTTATGCAGAGTTGGGCTTGTTTATAAAAATTTAAATATTTCAACAAAATTTTTAACGAAAGTATAGTGGCCTAGGAACAACACCCAAACCAGCGCCACTCCATACACCAACAACCAACACATAACACAGCACCAACGCCTAACCCCAAAGCCCAAGCCACGGCCTCGCTTCATTGACATAACATGAGACTATCAGCTCTTAAAAGAACCTAAAGTTCCTTTCACCAAGCGAATGTGGGATATCACCCGCAGAGAATAAAAAATATATGAAATGTAGCTTTAAAAACCCTCTGCCAGGTGTTTGAAACCGGATTAAAGGTGTCCAACGCAGAGGAGGACGCATGCATAGAAGGCGACTGCGCAAGTGTCTGATGGTTGTACCAGGCGTTCTGTTTATAGTGGAAAACTAGACAGAAGCATACTAAAAAAATGATGAAGTCCCAAAGGTGGATGAAGTTGTTGGTGTAGTTGATAGTCTTGACCATAATAAAATCGGCAGTGGTCAGTTTCCCCTGGTTCTTTTCCATCGTGTACATCATCTGGTCAAGTAGTTGAGGTTCAAGGGGAGATCAGTCTAATTAAGATGTAGAAGTTGTTAATACAATTCAGAACGAATGAAGAATCCTCGGAATGGGAAAACGCATTTCAATGAGTTGGTCAGAAAGCTGGGATGGATATATGTCTTGTTGAAAGTTTGCATCCCATTGTTGTACCAAAATCCGAACATGTGAAATTTTTATTCCAGAGATTCTTACATAGTTTTGCAGACAAATTCAACAATAAGTGGGGCTCGTCATGATGACATATACTACTGGATTGGGAATGACACTAGCCAGGATAAAGTTGGAGCATCTTCAATAAAGTATACTGATCTTGATGCAGCTCTGGCGGGGCGTACAGTGCAATAGAGGGAATTGCATGGCTATGAGACAAATAAATTTTTATCATATTTCAAATCATGCTTTATACCTTTGGAAGGATCTATAGCTTCTGGAGATACAAGGATAGACACCACAAAATTTCAACCAAGTCTATATTTATGTAAAGGAAGGCAGGTTGTACATGTGAAGCAGGTCCCTTTTTTTTCTCGTTCTTCATTGAACCATGATGATGTTTTTGTGTTTGACACTGAGTTAAAGATTTACCAGTTCAACGGGGCAACCTCCAATATTCAAGAAAGGACAAAGGCCTGCAACCAGGAGAGGATTTACTACCTGAAAATGACACAAAGCAGGGCCTTCAGCAAATGAAGCTATTGTGTCACAGCTTGCAGCCATGGGTTTTCCTCATCTTCATTGTGAAAAAGATGCTATCAACACCTCAAATACAGGAGTCGAGGATGCAATGAATTGGCTTCTATCCCACATGGAGGACCCCAATATTGATACCCCTATATCTACTGGAAGGCAAAATGACACAAAGCTCAAGCCACCTGTTGATGAAAGACTTACGGATATTCTTGTTGGATTTGTGTTTTAAGCAGATGTTGCTCGAAAAAGGATTAAGAGCCACAGGTGGTATTATTGAGAGAGGAGCTGAGTGGATCTTTTCTCAGCCACAAGATTCTATTGGCATGGACTTTGATGCCAGTTCTAACAGTGATCCTAGCACATCTGATCAGGCATTACTAGATGAAGAGGAAGATAAAGCTTTACAAAGCCAAAATGATTTACATTCAGAGGAGGCATCTATGGGAATGACTAAAGGAGATAGGATAAACAATTTTGAGTCCGAATTTAACAAGGAAGATGCTGTGAAATGTTCTATTTCCAGGATTCAATTTGATTCAAGTGAAACTAAAGACAATTTAAGTGAAGTGTTGCAGAGCTTAGAGTGTGTGGACAAAACCGATCCACCTCAAAAACAGGAAGATATAAGTCGAAAACAAAGATGTCAATGGATTGAGCACTGACACTAGGAGTTCAAAGGGTGTAGGTTGCTCAGTGCAGATAACGAACTTCTGACATTGCCTGTTAATAACATGACAACAACCGCCAATGCACTAGGTGAACCTAGACCAGATTTGGCCAACGAAAGCTTTCAAGACAGGGTGCAATTGACAGTCTGAGATACACGGATGGTGATTTGTTTGCAGCATTTCAGAATGAACTGAGTCGGATGAAATTGAATGTGTCGATGGTTGATGAGTTGGTTCGCGGATATGGTATTTGAAGCATCGTTTTAATGAAACTGGCAGTCGAGGGCAGATGGCCATTTAATTTCATGAATGACAAGTGGAAGGGTTCTAAAATTTAAAACTCACATTAACCTAAGTCTACCCTCTCACTCCCTCACGTCACTTTCCACTAAACCCCCCTCATACCTCACCCCTATGTAATACTCCACTCACCCATTCCCCTCACGTCACCTTCCACTCAAACGTTCATACTCCCGCCCACACCTACCTCCACGCGCCCTCACGTCACCATCCACTTAATTATACCCCCACGCACATTCCATATATTAAAACCATTCAAACTCACGACTAATAAAATCAACGCACCATAATTTTTCCGGACCCCCCCTCACCTTCTGAAATTTAACGAGAGGGGGGGGTCCAGAATTTGAATTAATAATCATGCACATCTGAACGGCCCAGGGACGGCCACCTAGATCAATGGTCCATATTGAATTCCGGACCCCCCCTCCTGTTCTACATTTAACGAGGGGGGGGGGGTCCGGAATACCGCTTACCCCGAAGAAAAACCACTTTTCTCCAAAATTTACCATTTTTGCCTATTTTACCATGTCATCTTCCAGATCAATTTTCGGGCAAACGAAGACGGATTTTAAAAAGTCGAGAGGGTTTTTTTCTCAGAACGGGCTGAAGGACAAAAACCTCTTTCATTTTTTGCAAAGGTGCTACGGTCCGGGAGAATCAAAGACATCTTCGAGGCCTATTTTTCCAGATTCTCCATTTTCCGTTACAGTCCCGATCTTGCAGGAGTTGTTACAGACAGCTGGGGATGAATTTGGCGAAACCAAAGGAGTTTTTTGTCCAGCACATGGCCATATACAATAACCTCCTTCAATGTTTTCCTAGGTATCATCATTCAAGAGAAAAATGCATCTGTTCGGACCCTTGTTTCACAGAAAACCGGTCCGTTTTTCATGGCAGAAAACCCCAAATTTTGTGGGAGTGGTGGCTATTTTTGGCCGAGGCGGTTAAACCGACTTCCAAAACTAATTGGGATGGTCTATCCTATTTATCTAGATGATTTTAATGTAAAAGGGTTCGACCTGTGAGGTTCGAGGAGCATGGGCTGTGTATGACCAGAGAATATTCTTTGTAATTAGGAGATGAGCAATCAGCAATGAACATGTTTTATTTTACAGGATTCCTGTGTGGTAATATTGGTGGTGTTTTTCTCTGTTTAATGTTTTTCCTGTGATCATTATGCTTGTTTTCATTTCTTATTATCGGAAGGAAAGTAACAGAAGTAGAATTTATCAGCAGATACTCTACCTCTGAGCTTTTGATGATCTTTATGTTTTCTGCTAAAGCTTAGTTCAGGAATTCTTAGCTTCTCCTGTGCCTGGATTTTATCTCCCCTATTTCTTCCTCAAATCAATACCATTAAAACTCAATTTGATCCAATATTGCAACTACCTTGCCCTGTGAAAGAACTTTGTCCAAATCTGAGATTGAATCACCTTGTTTAAAGTACATACCCCATTTGCCCAATGGCCCTCCTTGCTGTTCCAAATCAACCATTTAAAAACCCCAACCCATGTTCTTCATAACTAGCCTAATACCTCTTCAAACAAAGCCATATCATATAGAGAGATCCCTCTCTGAGTCTTGGAGGGATAGATCCAAGACTCGAAGTGGTTTTGATGTTGCCTCTGTGACTGCCTCACAGCCTTAGGAAAATTACAGAGTGCTAATAGAATCTGTGGGTTAGAAGTGTGTGGGAAGAAAGGAACTGTTGGAAGGAACCTGACAACATCAAGGCATCTGGTTGTATCTTTCTTCCACATTCTTTAATACAGATATACTTTTCTTTCCTATATGAATGTTATTTGTCCATATTGTATGATTCCTTGATCACGTACATAGTTTCATATCAAATAGACTATGTTATTATTGTCTTTGTTGGCTTGTGCTTATTTGCAGATATTTCTCATAAACCTCGTGACAAAGCTTGGATTGCATTGGCGAAGTCGGATCTTCAATATTTAAAAGGTATGTTCTAGATCCATTTCTCATTTGATAACTGAAAGCTAAGGAAAGAATAGTGTATTGTCTTGCTTTGTTCTACTTTCGTAGTGAATCTAGGGGGATTGATTTGTGTATGCACTTAACAATTAGCTCGATAACACTCACTACAAGGAAAATACCCTCTAGTGAACGTTTTTGTGGAAGCCCCTATAAAAATAGCCCAAAAATTCGTTTATAATGGAGGTAAGTGGGTGGAGGTTTCAGCGGATGTTTTTTTATGGTGCTTTTATAAATACATAACGCACCAGTGCGTTTTATACTATGGATGCACAGATTCTCTAAAAAGTGGTGCATCGTGGTAGAGTTATTTAAAAATATATATACTTTGGTGCACTACTTAAATACTAACGCACTAGTGCATACCATTGCTCTACAAAATGGCACACCGTGGTAGGGTTATTTTAAAAAAAATATATAATCCAGTGCGCTACTTAAATACTGATGCACCAGTGCGTCTAATAATCGAGCACGCTATAACAGAGTTAAAAAAAAAAAAAATTGCAGGCCGTAAAATTCATTTTTACCCTTTTCAGTGTTGTAGAGCTCTCAAGCATCGGTGAAAATTTTTCCTCTTTGAAGCGCTATGTCATCGGTGCTTCCTTTTTTTGTCTTCCTTTCATTCGTTTCTCAATGCATGGCTTTCAAATTTCACCAAACGGTGGGAAAATTTGGTTTTTGAACCATGTGGAAACCATGCCTCCCTGACGAGGAAATGTCCAGGTAATGTCTTTATTTATTTATAACTTAAACTTTTAGCGGATTAAAATTCAAATTTTAGTTAAATTTCCATTGTTTTTTTTTTTTTTTTGTGGTGCATTCAAGTTGTTCATCTCACACCACAGACAGTGCACCTTGAAAATTTATAGGGTGTACCGAAACACCATGCCTATTTTATTTCGACAGTGCGTTCATAAACTCTAACGCACCGATGAGTTGGGTAAACTTTAATGCACTGGTGCGTAATTTTACTAACGCACTGCCTAAAATAATATAGATCATTTTTCGCATTGCGTTGAAATAGCGTTAACGCACATGGACGTTACATTAAACAATGCACTACATAAATCAGATATATTATTTTATGTGGTGCATTGGTAAACTTATGCACTAGTTCATTAATGATTACCCAATGCACCGCCGTAAAAAATTAGAGCCTAAATGCCAAAGTACTGTAATTATCAATTTTTAAAAAATTATTGGCGTGGTGCGTTGCCTTTCATGTAACGCATCAGTGCATGTCGGGAAAGGCTACGCACCGCAGTAACAATTTTTTTAAAAATGGTCTTACAATGCCTTAAGATTTTAAGTTTTTATTATTTTAGGTGGTGTGTCAGTTAACCTTAACAAATCGGTGTGATAAGGTTATACAATGAACCGCATAAAATGATATAACAAATTTTATATGGTGTGTTATGTTACATGTGTGCACAATAAATAGTGCTCACAAGTAATATACACACCACATGCAGTGCTTGACTATTTTTGGGCGCACCTGTGATGAAATTTACTTCTTTTTTGAATAAAGTTATTTTTCCATATTTATAAATAAATTTCTCATTTACTGATTTTTTTTTATGTTTTATGTATGAGGCTGATGTATTTTATATGTTAATCATGTAGAGACACCAGCAGACAGAGAAACAACAGCAACAAGAGCAGAGTGTTGACCTGTACAATGTTGTACAAGATTGGGAGGTGAGGGGGAGGGAGGGGGATTTGTACCCTCTCCCTATTACTGCAGCGACCCAAGTCCTCTTGAGGAATGTAGGAATCCTTAAGTACTATGAGGAGGCTACATCCCTGATGGAGCACTCTGGATTCTTGGTGCAGCTGATCCGTCGGTGAGATGTCCATCAACAGGCTTTCCATGTTGATATTGATTAATGGTACCAACCCACTAAGGAGGATATATATTTTATCACTAGGCTATCGAGGATAAGGGAGGATTTTCCCCATATCCTTGATGTCTCGGACGATGTTACAGCAGAGAGTTATCTCATGTACTCTTAGAGTTATATTGGGGTTGATGTACTTTCTCCAACTGGTTTTCAAGTGTCTGGTGGACAACTACGGATCGATTCTTTCACTGGAGAGGAGGTTAGGTTCCTCTCACTGTTAGTGACTACCATTTCACACTTTACCAATGATGGGAAGTGCATTAGTTGTGATATTTTGTATTATGTTGATTATTTGGTACAGAGGCCATGATGTATTAGATGGTCTGCCATTTTTTTGCGGCAGTTTTGTATATCTCTAGATAGATGTCATGTTATGATACATGGGAGGGCGAACTTCCCTTTTGCTTCAGAGTTTTTTTGTTTATTTTTTTAGAGGTTTCTGGAGAGAAGGCTTATTTTTGTTCATCGTCCTTATAGAATGATGACTCGGGTGTGAATGCACATGTGGGGCGAGATGATGCCCAAGAGGGGCCAACCGAAGTTTTCGACCAAGATTTACATTAACGCACTGGGGCTACTAGCCAGTGAGACTGATCACATGTTCGTGATGGTATGTCCTTATGCAGGGTTGGATTGGTGAGGATGTACGAACATCCTCTTTACATTAGATGAGCCACAAAATTCTAGAGGTAATATTAGTGTTTTGTTTAAATTAATCTAGTTTCATTTTATTGTCTTACTTAATTATAATAAAATTAGTTCTAACTCGTTCTTTAACTTGTTTTATTAAATTTTTTAATGAAACTGTCTAATTATTGTTGTGTATTGTATATTTTGTAGATATTAGCACATTCTTTGGGGATGTGCCTCCTCCCCCACCAGATGTGGATGAGGATATTCCTAAGGTCGTGACGGGTCAAGGTCCTCGGGTGCAAATACCCGGCATGTGACGTAGGCCGGTTACTAGATTCAGGTTGAAGTTGGGCGACCGACTCTGTGCACTTTTGGTTGAGGTGGGAGTTCACCTTGTGCTAATGTGAGACATCAGGGCATATCCTCTGTGTTGGCATTATTGATTGTGTGTTGTTATTGATGGCAACATGAGCCAAACATATACAATAATCAGAGGAAAAGGAAGATCACCTTGGGGAATAAGCAATTTGTGATCACTGTTTATGATTATTTGGAACACAAACAAAAAAAATGGCAATAAGACTTTGAATATTTTGTATCCACCACTACCTACACCAATGGTCGACACATTATGCACACGATGTGGACCCATGGGCTCTATTTTTACTCTTGGTATAGACACTTGGCATGGATGTTGGGCAAAATTTTTTTTGCGTTTGTTTCTCTATCGCACATGCATGAGAAAATGAAAACCTTGTATGTTTTTATATTACACCATTTCATTAACTACTCGACATGTAATGCATTATACATGGCTCTCATATTGGTGCTCCATCATGTGCTCCTCCCTTGGTATTTGATGCTTGCGACACTTGTACTTGTGTAAATTCGGTGATGATCAACGTCGAAGTTACTTTTTACAAAATCGTTCCAAATGGTGGTTATAGACAACGATATCAAATCTTTTAACCCTTACCCAAAAACCCTCTTAAGAATGGATTGTTTAATAAACCAAAGAAAAACTTGGCATAACAAAAGAATATAGGTTTGACCTTGGCTCATTGATGGACATCAACATTTGCAATATTTACCATATTCATAATTAAAAGGAACGGGGACAAGGTTTGACGAAAAAATTGGAGGTTTTGGAAAATTTGATACAAAGTTAGAGAAGAGGTTAAAAACTTTGACCGGGTCATGCAGCAAACCCATTGATTTCGCTATTGAAGCCATTTCTTTTTTATAGTGAATAAACTATGTTCTCATAATATTAAGGAAATCATTGATAAATATAGAGCATGTTGAGGGGATTAGACTTGGAAAAGGGTTTAGTTTAGGTACTAGAATTGGCTCCACCTAGGGATAACACTTCCTTGTGAGGTTCTAAGAACACACGGAACAATGCCTTCTTCCATTTCATCAACATGTAACCCTGCAACGTGTTCTGCTCTTCTCAACTGAAACAAACAATCTGCAAGATGAAAATAAACTGCAGTTGAAAACCAAACTGCAAAGTGAAATGGCTTGATACTAGTGTCTCCATTGGGCTATGGAGTCATTTATTACTGATCAAATCTACAACACACCAAAAAAGAGTTGAAACTGAAATGCTTGGATAACGAGCTTATTCTCCACACCTCCTACTCCTAACCAATGGAAACCAACTTAATCATGTATAGGAAAGCTTCCAGTGTTTCCAAGTACACATTTGATTGTCAAAATGATCATCTTGTTTGCAGCTAAATAAGAGCGTGCAGAAATAATGAACTTTTTGCAACAGAAATTCAATAGGCAGCTTGTACTTACTGTTGCAATTTAATTGCATGATGAATGTTGCGATATTTAGGACTCTTTGAAGAGATGAATCCATCCAAATGGTTATTTCATCTTGAATAACATGATCAATCTTCAGTTGAATTAGAAGACGAAGTTGTTCCTATGTAATTTATGTTCCATTTATAATACCATGATCCTCTTGACCTTCTTGAAACAACCCATGAATATCACATACTCTATTACAATGAGGGGAAACAAAAAATTCTTGAAACTGTTGATTAACTTCTTGAGCAGAAAACCGTTTAGCAACATCCAAAACATCAAGATAACCATGAGAATTAGAAGGCAAAAAAATACTTTCATTAATTCCAAGAGCATAAACAACATGCTCAACTAGATATTCATTTAAAATAACTTTCCTTCCATGTATCTGATCAAAAATATCATCCTGATCTTTGTGGTTGGAGCAATGATGCAATAACTAAAATTCTTCACAACATTCATCATAAAGGAAATCAATTGCATACATGCCTTTAMAATAAGAATTAAATATAGCATGAAATTCCCTCAATGAAGAAATGTTGGATCGAGGTAAATATATACACCAATCTAGGGCCTTCCCTTCCAAGGAATACATGAAAATCTTCATCAAGACATCCTCATGAACAATACCAAGTTGATGCATACATTCATGAAAATCTAACAAGTGTTTGATAGGAACTTAATAATATTCTCCTTTAAACTTTGGAATATAATTTTCCCATTCATCACTTCCAGGCATAGGATTCAGAAAGCCAAGTACATTTGAAAAATAAAAAATCACATACCTCTGAGCCAAAAAGGATTCCATTTCTTTTGAAATTTTGGATCAATGGATTTGCATGTGAATTATTCAATCATGGAGTCTCCATGTGAATGATCTGCAGCCTAAATGTGTCTGGATTTTGTTCACCATCAAAAACCAAATCTGGTCATTTTCGTTCTCCCAGGGAAAATCTTCAATTTCATCCCCAACAACAATGCCAAAAGATGTTATCCCTAAATTTTTCACCAAACTATTGTGGCACAAGAGCTAGGACACCTCAATTATTGCAATGGTTTGTTTGGTTTGAGTTCTATGGATGGGAAGGACATGACTAAGAAATATACTAAGCATGAGACTGACATAAATACAATATCAGTGATTGAGACCATTGGGCATGGAGTCTCTTGACATATTTCATGGATCAAAGGAAATTAAACCAGTTATCAGACAAGAGGTTGATAATAGCATGAATGGATAGAAGAATAAAGAAAACATCTATGGAAGACACGGACATCACAATTAGATCAGACTTGCATAATCCATAAGATTGAATATGCAATAAACATAAAAAAATTCTGAGAATGAATAATAGATATCTAAATAAACTCTACAAATACAAAGTAAGTACACTAAAGCATAATGCACAGGAAGTCTATAACGCATAAGTTATATTCATATAGGAGGAAAAAAATAATATGAAAACATGATAGAAAAATACAGACTGATAAGAAAGGTCCTCATAAATCTCTAATGTTGAAATACAAAAAAGAAAAGTGGCCCTCATGCTTACAATGGAGAACACACAAACCTCTGCCCCCAAAGTTCCTCTCCCAAGCCTTCCAATCCCCCCTCATAGTTATATCATTTAAATAGAATAAATCTTCAATCTATTTGCAAGGAATCTAGAAATGATCATAGCTTTTGCTTGAATATCTAGAATTTGAAAATGTCTTGCCAGATTCTCTACCATCGATATGATTTGAATGCTGAAAATTTGCCTAAAGATGCTCGACCTGCTGATCCATAATTGTTGCCTTAAAATCTGGAGATAATCTCCAAGTTTATATTTTGCCCAAAAAAAAGAAAAACTGAGATTGCATTAAAATAATTATTTTTTAAAACAAAATCTCGACACCAAGGTTAGAAAGCTTCTTTGATGCCTTCATTCTTGAGTATAATTATGAAAGATTGGAAAAATGCATCGATCACCAATTTTTCAGTATTTTCAGAGAGACTCTACAAATTTTTTAAGAATGTTCTCAACATGTTCTACAGATTCCATATTAATCCTTTCAACATCCAACTCCAGGAAGCAAAATTTCAAAGATTTGAATTTTAGAAACCCTCTCTTAATATGCCCTAGTGTATTAAAATGTGGAAAAGCTATCAATCTATTGGATACCAAATAGAAAAACACAAGTTAACCCAAGCCATGAATGTAGACTGTAAAAATTTTCAATCCCCAGATGCCTATCATAGTCAGGCCAAGAGAAAAACCTTGCAGTACTAGATGCATATCTTTTTTGAATTTTTTAGTTCCAGGCACTGTATTATGTATTAATATGGCTTCGCTACTTGGAAATAGGAATCCAATGTATTTTTTTTCGTATTAATCACTCAGCCCTCTTAGATGATTATTTGACCCACAAACAAAAACAATGGCAATAAGACTTTGAAGATTTTGTATCCACCACTATTTACACCAATGGTCGACAGCGTTGTGGACTCATGGGTTCTCTTTTTGCTCTTGGTATGGACACTTGGCATGGATGTTGGGTGCATTTTTTTTGTGTGTTTGTAGGCCTATCCCACATGCATGATAAAAAAAAAAAACCTTATATGTTTTTATAGAACACCTTTTCATTAACTACTCGACGTGTAGTGCACTATACATGGCTCTCCTCTTGTCGCTCCATCTTGGGATTCTCCCTTGGTATTTGATTCTTTCCTTGACACTTGTACTTGTGTAAATTCGGTGACATAATTGGTTGAACGGTTTACTTGGAGGTTGGGATTGATGATCAACGTCGAAGTTACTTTTTTCAAAACCAAGCCAAACGGTCGTTATAGACAAGGATACCAAATATTTTAACCCTTACCCAAAAACCCTCTTAAGAATGGATTATTTAATCAATTGAAGACAAAATCGGCATAACAAAAGAATATAGGTTTGACCTTGGCTCATTTATGGACATCAACATTTGCAATATTTATAAAAGGAATGGGAAATTTACCAAGCCAAACGGTGGTTATAGACAATGATACTAAATATTTTATCCCTTACCCAAAAAACCTCTTAAGAATAGATTATTTAATCAACTGAAGACAAACTTGGCATAACAAAAGAATATAGGTTTGACCTTGGTTCATTTATGGACATCAACATTTGCAATATTTACCATATTGATAATTAAAAGGAACAAGAAATTTACCAAGCCAAATGGTGGTTATAGACAATGATACCAAATATTTTATCCCTTACTCAAAAAGCCTCTTAAGAATGGATTATTTAATCAACTAAAGACAAACTTGGCATAACAAAAGAATATAGGTTTTACCTTGGTTCATTTATGGACATCAACATTTGCAATATTTACCATATTGATAATTAAAAGGAACGGGAAATTTACCAAGCCAAACGGTGGTTATAGACAATGATACCAAATATTTTAGCCCTTACCCAAAAACCCTCTTAAGAATGGATTATTTAATCAATTGAAGACAAACTTGGCATAACAAAAGAATATAGGTTTGACCTTGGCTCATTTATGGACATCAACATTTGCAATATTTATAAAAGGAACGGGAAATTTACCAAGCCAAATGGTGGTTATAGACAATGATACCAAATATTTTAGCCCTTACCCAAAAACCCTCTTAAGAATGGATTATTTAATCAACTGAAGACAAACTTGGCATAACAAAAGAATATAGGTTTGATCTTGGCTCATTTATGGACATCAATATTTACCATATTGATAATTAAAAGGAATGGGAAATTTACCAAGCCAAATGGTGGTTATAGACAATGATACCAAATATTTTAGCCCTTACCCAAAAATCCTCTTAAGAATGGATTATTTAATCAACTGAAGACAAACTTGGCATAACAAAAGAATATAGGTTTGACCTTGGCTCATTTATGGACATCAATATTTGCAATATTTACCATATTGATAATTAAAAGGAACGGGAAATTTACCAAGCCAAACGGTGGTTATAGACAATGATACCAAATATTGTAGCCCTTACCCAAAAACCCTCTTAAGAATGGATTATTTAATCAACTAAAGACAAACTTGGCATAACAAAAGAATATAGGTTTGACCTTGGCTCATTTATGGACATCAACATTTGCAATATTTACCATATTGATAATTAAAAGGAACATGAAATTTGGACAAGGTTTGACGAAAAAACTTGGAGGTTTTGGAAAATTTGATACAAAGTTAGCGAAGAGATTAAAAACTTTTACTAGATCATGTAGCAAACCCATTGATTTCGCTACCGAAACCATTACTTGTTTGTAGTGAATAAACTTTTTTCTCGTAATAATAAGGAAATCATTGATAAATATAGAGCATGCTGAGGGGATTAGACTTGGAAAAGAGTTGAGTTTAGGCTATAATGTTTAGTTACTAACATTGGCTCCACTTGAGGATAACACTTCCCTGTGAAGTTTTAAGAACACGCAGAACAATGCCTTCTTCCATTTCATCAACCTATAACCCTGCAACTTGTTCTACTATACTCAACTGAAACAAACAATCTGCAAGATGAAAATAAATTGTAGTTAAAAACCAAACTGAAAAATGAAATGGCTTGATACTAGTGTCTCCATTGGGCTATGGAGTCATTTATTTCTGATCTAATCTACAACACACCAAAAAAAATTGAAACTGGAATGCTTGTATAACGAGCTTATTCTCCACACCTCCTACTCCTAACCAATGGAAACCAACTTAATCATGTATAGGTAAAATTCCAGTGTTTCCAAGTACACATTTGATTGACAAAATGATAATCTTGTTTGCAGCTAAATAAGAGTGTACAAAAGTCCTTTCACGCTTCCATGCATCCTGCCAGTTGCATTTGCAGAGGTTCCCTCCATTCGTTGAGCTCCACTGCAACCTGCTTTGCTCCCAGCTACACCTCCATTACCTATGCTTACTCCATGCACCTACTTTCCTCCTCAGTGTCAACAAAATGCCAAGGCAAAGAGGAAAACGAAGGCGTGGCTTGGCCTGGCAGCCAAGCTGACCGCAAGTGGCTCTCAGACCATTGCCTGCATCATCCCCTAACTCATCACCTGCTTCATCTTCCTCGCACTCCTCTCCATCACAATCATGACAAGGTCCTAGTGACCTCCCGATCCTCTCCTCGCCCTCCGCTACTCGGCTGGAATGGCTTGCCCTCTCTGACAATTCACTGGGTTTCCACCCAGGACCCTCTTTCAACCTGGCCTTATCCTCGGTACTGCCTCCTGTAGTCCCACCAAATTCATCGGCGAGCGCACCTAGCCAACAAGAGAGCTCTTCCGATCGGCCTCACTTGGAAACGACACCAAATCTCAAGGGGCCACAACCAGGGCCTCACTCCTTTTTTGACTCAGTACCAGACTCACAATTTCAGGATAGCATCGTTATCCTGTAAGGTATGGTCTTTGAGATACTACAAGGTCTAGATGACCTCCATTTTCAACTGGAAATCATGGATGGAAAGGCCTCAACACTCCTGCAAATGCTCTCCACTCTACGGGGGGTGTACCACTCTTCACCAGGAGTCGCAGCGGAAGGAAACAGAGGCAACTCAAGGGATGGAGGAGAAGATGCTACAGGAATTGGCGACGAAGATGATTCGATCCTAGAAATGCACATGGCCATGGACAAGGGAGGTACACCTATCGAATAGGAAGTGCTTGGCGACGACATCGATGCAGAAACGGCCATGCATGAGGCCATGGAAGAGAGTGATACATTTGTCGAAGCCGGAAGGGAGAGGGATGACACGGGTGTTTCCTTGCATGAGAACATGAAGTGGAGGGGAGAATCGTCAAAGAGGAATTTGTGGAACTGACAACCTTTTCCACCTCCCAGTTCGTGTGACCATGCTTCAAGCTAACCACATGACCGACATAGGTGTCCTCATGTCATTTTAGCCAAATGTTTGACTTTCTTTTGCCTCTTGGTGGTCGGGACCATGCTTGATATTTTGTTTATTGTTTAAGTTTTATCATTTCTAAGACTAGTAGATTATAACATTTGCCTCTACTATTACTGGCTGGATGAACTAGTTTCCCCTTGGGGCAGTTCAGTTATTACAGTTTGAACCTCTGGATGACTTTTGTAACTCTGGTTTTTTGAATGATTTTTATACAACTCTTAATTACAAAAAAAAAAAAGAGTTGTAAATGTGTTGAACCTGCACATAATAGATCTAGCTAAACAATAATACACACATTTGTAGAGAGAATTGGAGAAATAAGAATAAGGAGAGAAAGAATGGAAGAATTCTCATTAACCGTTGTGAATAATGAATAATTTACACATGATATACTATGTATAACTCAATGAGTTCAACTTGAGGTGAACCAAGTCACCATAGTGATGGTCTAGAGTGATCTGGAATCACACCAGCAGTTACGGGAGTGAACTGCCACCTATTCTAGTCTCTCCGGCAGTTATGGGAGTGAACTGCCACCTAGTTGAGTTAACTAGTCAACTAGTCTTTAGTTAACTGACTGAACATTGAGTAGTGAGGAGTTAACTCAGCGAATCAAGGCTAATGTGCCACTTTGGTGATGATCGTAAGGCAAGGTCGAATTAGCATGGTGATGATCCCAATGCAACATCTAAACTCAACTCAACTAGTCAAACTGAAGTGTCAACTGAAAGAGAATATTCTCCAAGTGGAATATTCTCCCCTAAAATATAGGAGACTGGATAATGATTAATTATGACTAATAAATAAATAAAAACCTTAGGAAAAATAAATAATAGGTGTGTGTGAAGTAACTCCAACACCCCCCCTGAACATCACTATGGTGAAAATAAAGATTGGGTCTTGGCAACGAGGCCATGTTAGGTACCCAAGTACAAAAGATACACTGAAAATAAAGTGAGGAAAGAGGGAAAACCTCATGGGAAAACTCCCCCCCTGAAGGTACAATGTATGTAAAAAGAAGAACTACAATTGCTAGACAACTGTGTCCTTCACTCCAAGACAACCTCGCAAAGAATGGAATTTTTTCTCAGTGAAGGTATTGGTGAAAATGTCTGTCATTTGTTCTGTTGAATGAAATAATTGTAAGTCGATGATCCCCTCATGTACTAAGTCTCGGATGTAGTGCATGTGGATCTTGATGTGCTTCGTTCATTGCCTCTGAACTGGATCTCTACAAAACTTCAGAGTGCTCTGGTTGTCACACCAGATGACGATCGGTTGATGAAACTGAATTCCCAACTCAATGAGAAAAATTTGTAGCAACATAGCCTAAATGGTTATGTTAACTACCCATCTATACTCTGCCTCGGCTGAATATAAAGCAATGGCAGCTTGCTTCTTGCTCGACCAACAGATAGGCATGGAACAAAGACTGAGTGAGTAATCAGATGTGGACTTGCGATCAATGTTATCGCCAACCCAGTCGAAATTAGTAAACCCAATGAGATCTAATGTAGAGTCTGCTACATAATGAATCCCAAAGGTGATGGTGCCCTGTACGTATCGAAGGATACGCTTTGCAACTTTCCAATGTAGCTCATGTGGCTCCTGCATGAACTTGGAAACTATGTCAACTTCATATGAGAGGTCTGGTCTGGAGTGTGTGAGATACAACAAGATCCCCACTATTTGTCTGTACAATGTGTTGTCAACAAGTGGAGTCTCCCTGCCATCCTCAAGTTTGACTACTGATAGAAAAGGAGTCGGAGCAGACTTGCAGTCTGTCAAGTGAAATCTCTCAAGGAGATCTCGTGCATACTTGGCTTGAGACAGTTTGATTCCTGATGCATCATGACTGATCTCAAGTCCAAGGAAGAAGTGTAATGGACCCATGTCCATCATCAAAAACCTGTCATGAAAAATCCTCTTGACTGCAGAAATCGTTGAATTCGAGCAATCGGTGATCAACAAATCATCGATATATAGAACTAAAAGTAGAATTGAATCAGTCACCCTGAGCATGTATACATTCAGGTTTGATTTACAACATACAAAGCTTTGTGACAATAGGTAGGATTCCATCTTGCAATACCAGGCCGTCGGAGCCTGCTTGAGGCCATAAAGTGACTTCTTCAGTCGACAGACCAAAGATGAGTCCTACATAAATCCATGGGGTCGCTCCATGTAGATCTCCTCAGAGAGATCAATGTGAATAAATGCATTCTTCACATACATCTTATGGACTTCCCATCCCTTGGATGCCACAATGTCAAGGGCCAATCGAATGGAATCCATCTTCGCTATTGGAGCGAAGGTCTTATCATAGTCAATACCATGACCCTGTTGAAATCCTTTGGCGACAAGCCTGGCTTTGTATCTATTGATTTGTCCATATGTTTCACTCTTAGTCATGTATACCCATATACATATGACAAGTTTCATCCCAGAAGGAAGGGGAACCATATCCCAAGTCTGGTTCTTGAGGAGGGAGTTGTACTCCTCCTGCATGGCGGATTCCCAAAAGGGATTTACAACAACCTTTCCATAAGACTGTGGATCTGAAGAATGAACCAAGAAAAGATGCCTGGAAGGCAATTGTTTAGTGGCAGTGAGTGAAACAGGAGGCTCCTCGAAATCAGATCGAGTCCTCCTAGTATCGGCTGGATCACCTATGAGATCCCTTGCATCCTAAAGAGTAGTTTGTGCCCACTTAGGCCTCTGCTCTGGCTCTGCAACTGCATCTGGATGATCTGACTCTGCATCTGACTGTATAGACTCTGAATATGAATCTAAATCCTCTAAGTCCTCTGAATCATAATTATCGTCTGAAGAAGAGTCGGCATGTGCATGCTCATAATCTTAGACAGGTGCAAGAGTGAAGGTGTTTGCATGCAGCTGTTGAGGTACATGCAAGACACTTTCCTTGAATTGGACACTACGCTAAATGATGAGCCGGTCCAAGGAAAGATCAATAAGTTGATATCCCTTCACACCGTAGATGTCTGGTAGACCATAAAATAATTTGTGCTTTCTAAGTTGTTGCATGTATCTTAAATTCAAATGTCCAAACCTTTCATGCCATATCCTACTACTTTCATCAGCATTAGTAAGCAGTAAAGCAGAATCAGGTTCAATGAATTCAGAAAATGTATACAATCGAGACTGATGATTTACCTCACCGGTAGAAACCATGGAGTTGGTTTGCATGTCATAGATTTCCATGACATTTGGTGTGAATATGACTCTCTTTCCGGTGCCGAAATTCTTCATCTGATACACGGAGAGAAGGTTGACAGAAAGATTGGGAACATGCAGCACATTCTCGAAGCTTCCATTGGTGAGTTCAATCCTTCCTTTGCCGGTGACTTCGACAGAAGAGTTGCCCCCCATCAGAATGGGAGTACCTTTGCATGCATCCAAAGAAGAATATACTACTTCTAAGGCAACCATGTGATGTGATGCTCCTGAATCTACGATCCAAACATCGGGAGAGGAGTTGATTGCAATCAAGGCATGGCTAGAATTACCTTTCTTGGAATTCAGATCTTATGGCTTCTTCTTCTTTGCACCCTCGGGGATGCGATATCCAAGGTTGTTTTTCTGAAGTATTTGAGACATCAGATATATTTTCTTTTGCATGCATGCGGTTTCTGAATAGAATCCTTTGTGACAATATGTGTATTTCTCTCCTTTTCTTCCCTTTTCTCCTTTGGATCTGGAGGCATCGGTGAAGGGTTTTGTGTACCCTTCCTTCTTCGTATGTGCATGAGATTTTTTCTCATATTTATCTTTAGATTTCTGATATTTTTGGCTTCCATCATGCACAATGAGTGCATGCACCCTTGGGCCTTTGATTGTTCCCATGTTGATGAGCTTCGTTTGCTCTTATGTGATTCGATAAAGTCCTCGAGAGAAGGCATCTTCCAGGTGGCTCCAGAGGAAAATATGACAGTATGGAATGTGGATATGAATACATATAATTCAGGACCAATCTTGGAGAGAATGGTGAGAACCATTTGTTTCTCCTCCGTCGATTTATCAACCCCGCAAACTTTGAGTTGCGACAGTAAAACCTTGAATTTTGTAAAGAAATCTTGGATATTGTCGAACCTTTTTGGATCCAATGTGAGCATCTCCACCTCTAGCATGTGTCCCCTCATATCATCCTATTTTCAAAAGAGCCCTTCCAATATTTTCCAGGCTTCATTGGGAGTCTTACAGGAAGATATGTGAAAAAGGAGATCGGGAGAAATAAGACTGCAAATTGTTTTGAGTGCCTCATCCATGCAATTTAAGTACTTGAATTTTTCTATGGATGATGTTGGTTCTGTATCTGTATTCATGGTTAACCTATACAACCCTCTTGATCGGAGATGTATGGCTATTTTCTCCTTCCATGAAAAATAGTTGTAAGGTGTAAGAATGAATTCTTTTTGGAATTCCATCTTTCCATTGTCTTCAATCTTTCGTACCTGCAGAAAATTTTGGTGTAGCTTTTGCTTAGAAGTCCATCGGCTCTAATACCATGTAAATGTGTTGAACCTGCACATAATAGATCTAGCTAAACAATAGTACACACATTTGCAGAGAGAATTGGAGAAAGAAGAAGGAGAGAAAGAATGGAAGAATTCTCATTAACCGTTGTGAATAATGAATAATTTACACATTATATACTCTGAATAAATCAATGAGTTTGACATGAGGTAAACCAAGTCACCATACTGGTGGTCTAGAGTGATCTGGACACACACCAGCAGTTACGGGAGTGAACTGCCACCTATTCTAGTCTCTCAGGCAGTTACGGGAGTGAACTGCCACCTATTCTAGTCTCTCAAGCAGTTACGGAGTGAACTGCCACCTAGTTGAGTTAACTAGTCAACTAGTCTTTAGTTAACTGACTGAACAATGAGTAGTGAGGAGTTAACTCATGGAATCAAGGTTAATGTTCCACTTTGGTGATGATCCCAAGGAAAGGTCAAATTATCATGGTGATGATCCCAATGTTGTATGGTGATGATCCCAATGCAACATCTAAACTCAACTCAACTAGTCAAACTGAAGTGTCAACTAAAAGAGAATATTCTCCAAGTGGAATATTCTCCCCTAAAATATAGGAGGATGGATAATGACTAATTATGACTAATAAACAAATAAAAACCTTAGGAAAAATAAATCCTAGGTGTGTGTGAAGTAATTCCAACAAGAGCGTGCTAAAATAATGAAATTTTTGCAACATAAATTCAATAGGAAGCTTGTACTTACTGTTGCAAATTAATTGCATGTTGAATGTTGCAATATTTAGGACTCTTTGAAGAGATGAAACCATCCAAATGGTTATTGGATCTTGAATAACATGATCAATCTTCAGCTGAATTAGAAGACGAAGTTGTTCCTTTGTCATTTATGTTCCATTTATAAGACCATGATCCTCTTGACCTTCTTGAAACAACCCATGAATATCACATACTTTATTACAATTAGGGGCAACAAAAAATTCTTGAAAGTGTTGATTAACTTTTTGAGAAGAAAACCCTTTACCAACATCCAAAACATCAAGATAACCAAGAGAATTAGAAGGCAACAAAATACTTTCATTAATCCCAAGAGCAGAAACAACATGCTCAACTAGATATTCATTTAAAATAACTTTCCCTCAATGTATTTGATCAAGAATATCATCATGAACTTTGTGGTTGGAGCAATTATGCAATAATTGAAATTCTTCATAACATTCATCATAAAGGAAATCAACTACATACATGCCTTTACAATAAGAATTAAATATAGCATGAAAATCCCTCAATGAAGAAATGTTGGATTGAGGTAAATATATACACCAATATCGGGCCTTCCCTTCCAAGGAATACCCGAACATATTCATCAAGACATCCTCATGAACAATACCCAGTTGACGCATACATTCATGAAAATCTAACAAGTGTTCAACATGAACTTCCCAATATTCTCCTTTAAACTTTGGAATATAATTTTCCCATTCATCTCTTTCGGGCATAGGATTCAGAAAGCCAAGTACATTTGAAAAATAAAAAATCACATACCTCCAAGCCAAAATGGATTCCATTGCTTTTGAAATTTTGGGTCAGTGGAGTCGCATGTGAATCACTCAATCATGGAGTCTCCAGGCGAATGATCTACAACCTGAATGTGTATGGATTTTGTTCACCATCAAAAAGCAAATCCGATCATTGTCGTTCTCACATGGAAAATCTTCAATTTCATCCTCGGAAATGATGCTAAAATATTCTATCCCTAAATGTTTCACTAGATTGTTATGGCACAAGATCTAGGGCACCTCAATTATTGCAATGGTTTGTTTGGTTTGAGTTTCTTGGATGGGAAGGACAGGGCTAATAAAGATACTAAGCATGAGACTGAAATAAATACAATATTAGTGATTGGGACCATTGGGCATGGAGTCTATTGACATATTTCATGGATCAAAGAAAATTAAAGAAGTTATCAAACAAGATGTTGATAATAGCATGAATGGATAGAAGAATAAAGAAAATAACTATGGAAGACACAGACATCACAATCAGATCAAACTTTCATAATCCATAAGAATGAATATGCAATAAACATAAATTATTTCTGAGAATGAATACTATGTATTTGAATAAACTCTACAAATATAGAGTAAGTACACTAAAGCATAATGCACAGGAAGTCGGTAGCACATAAGTTATATTCATATAGGAGGAAAAAATAATATGAAAACATGATAGAAAAACACAAATTGATAAGAAAGGTCCTCATAAATATTTGATGTTGAAATACAAAAAATAAAAGTGGCCCTCATGATCACAATGGAGAACACATAGACCTCTACCCCCAAAGTCCCTTTCTTATGCCTCCCAATCCCCCCTCATAGTTATATCATTTAAATAGAATAAATCTTCAATCTAGTTGCAAGGAATCTAGAATGATCATAGCTTTTGCCTGAATATATGGAATTTGAAAATGTCTTGCCAGGTGCTCTACCATCGTTATGATTTGAATGTTGAAAATTTGCTTGAAGATGCTCGACCTGTTGATCCATAATTGTTTCCTTGAAATCTGGAGATAATCTCCAAGTTTATATTATGCCCAAAAAAAAGAAAAACTGAGATTATATTAAAATAATTCTTTTTTAAAACAAAATCTTGACACCAAGGTGAGCAAGATTCTTTGATGCCTTTATTCTTGGAAAATCTACCACTTGGTAAAACTCTTCTTGATGTATAAGACCAAAATATTTTCTTTCTTGGGTGAGATCTAGAGAAGTGGATGAATTTGAGTATAATTATGAAAGATCGGGAGAATGCATTGATCACCAATCTTTCGGTATTTTTAGAGAGACTCTACAACTTTTTCAAGAATGTTCTCAACATGTTCTAGAGTCCATATTAATCCTTTCATCATTCAACTCCAGGAAACAAAATTTCAAAGATTTGAATTTTAGAAACCCTCTCTTAATATGCCTTAGTGTACTAAAATGTGGCAAAGCTATCAATCTACTAGATACCAAATAGCAAAACACAAGTTAACCCAAGCCATGAATGCAGAATGTAAAATTTGTCAATCCCCAGATGCCTATCATAGCCAGGCCAAGAGAAAAACCTTGCAGTACTAGATGCATAGTTGTTTTGTAATTTTTAGGTCCATGCATTGTATTATATATTAATATGGATTTGTTATGTGGCAATAGGAATCCAATAAGCATCAATGAGGTTTTTTTCATCAAAGATGAATGCCATTCCTCAACAGAAATGCAGAACCCAAGTGAGCACCAATATGGCAGCCAAAATGCCTGCAAACTGCACCAGCAACTTCAGAAAAAATGGCATTGTTGGGATTTTCATTGTTCAAAACTAAACCCTGCTCTTTGGATTTTCTGGAATATAAAAGAAACAATATGTACCATATGATTTCTCAGGGAGTTCAACACTTAAATCTGGATGGATATACTACATAAATGATCGAGCATCATCACACTTTCATCTTAACAAAATTAATTGGATCAGTGTCTGATGTGTAGAATTTTAGATTTCCTTTAGAGGCAATGTGAAAAGGAGTGAAATCCCTTTAGGTTTATTTGATTTCTTAGATGCTTAGCGCTCCTCATCGACACTTGGTTGTAGGTTTGATTGTATCTCAAAGCGAATTTATTTGCTTCATAATAATGACTTAGTCCTATTAGATGATTATTTGGCCCACAAACAAAAAAAATGGCAATAAGACTTTGAATATTTTGTATCCACCACTATCTACACCAATGGTCTACGTATTATGCACACATTGTGGACCCGTGGGCTCTCTTTTTTCTCTTGGCATCGACACTTGACATGGATTTTGGGTGCATTTTTCTTTTTGTTTGTAGGTCTATCCCACATGCATGAGAAAAAAAAAACTTATATGTTTTTATAGTACACCTTTTCATTAACTACTCGATGTGTAGTGAACTATATATGGCTCTCCTCTTGTTGCTCCATCATGGGATCCTCCCTTGGTATTTGATTCTTTCCTTGACACTTGTACTTGTATAAATTTGGTGGCATAATTGGTTGAATGGTTTACTTGTAGGTTGGGCTTGATGATCAATGTCGAAGTTACTTTTTGAAAAAACAAGTCAAACGGTGGTTATAGACAATGATACCAAATCTTTTAACCCTTACCTAAAAACCCTCTTAAGAATGGATTATTTAATAACTCAAAGAAAAATTTGGCATAAAATAATATAGGTTTGACCTTGGCTCGTTGATGCACATGAACATTTGCAATATTTATCAGCTTGATAATTAAAAGGAATGAGAAACTTGGAAAAGGTTTGACGAAAAACTTGGAGGTTTTGGCAAATTTGATACAAAGTATTGATAATTAAAGGAACGAAAAACTTGGAAAACGTTTGACGAAAAACTTGGAGGTTTTGTCAAATTTGATACAAAGTTGGCGAAGAGGTTAAAAACTTTGACCGAATCACGCAACAAACCCATTGATTTCTCTACTGAAACCATTGATTTTCTACAACGAATAAACTTTGTTCTCATAATAACAAGGAAAACATTGATAAATATAGAGCATGCTAAGGGGATTAGACTTGGAAAAGAGTTGAGTTTAGGCTATAATGTTTAGGTACTAACAATTATAGTGCATATCGTGCTTCTAAACTCTCAAGAAAGCATCGATTCTCACTCTCTTTCCAAAGATGCCATGTTTTTGATGCTCTACAATGACTTTGATAGCTCCATTGGTAGATTCCACACATTTCCAAATTTTAGAAAATACCATGAATTTTATTTTCCTCTCAATGGTGAAACCATGCCTCATGGGGACATAAGAGGCCAAGTAAATTTTTTATCACCTTCTTATTTGCATTTTCATCCAATCAAAATTTGAATTTAGATTGAAATTTGGCATTTTTTTCAAAAACAAATTCCAATTCCACTCTGTGTTCATGAATGCTTCAGCTCACCCCAAAGAGGTGCATCCTTTATTAAATTCATAGTAATCACTTCCACTGGTTCATCTCATATACATGTATGAACTGGTGTCGTTTGAGCAAGAGAACCGTGATAAATTTTAAAAATAAAGTGGTGCATCCTTTGGAATTCCCTACAACTAGTGCATAATTGGGTTAGACTAGCATTGATACATTTCACTTAATTAACCGCACCACTAACTTAATGATTTATAAAATTCAACATAGCGGTGAAACCATTTTAACCAAATGCACCATTTTTGTTTGCAGAACCGCACAAGGACATATATTTCCTGACTTTTCATAGTGGGGTGTCTCATTGGACGCCTAGTTCCCGATGCTCTATCCTTTACAATGCACCACTGAACAAAACGCCAGTGCTCCATGGTGAGACTAATTATATGCACTATTAAAATCTATGGAGGTGTGACAATGCATGTGGAGCATCAGTGCATAAACGTCAAACATACACACTGCGACAGGTTTTGAAAAATAAGCATCGTGGTTCGTCTTCTGGAAGGCCCCATTTGCGGTACGTTAGTAATACAACGCACCGCTAGAAATCATGTTGGTACTCTGGTAAAAATGGCACACCAGTAATTTTAATGTTGTAGTGCATCTTTGTTAACGAAATGAACCGGTGCGGACTACACTAGGAAAATATTGTACGATTTCACATGTCGAGGTGTTTCATTGGATGCCCCATTACCAGTTCTCTATGCAATACAACATACTGCAACACATAATGTCAATGCTACAATAACACAGTTGCATCAATGTGTTCAAATTAACACATTGCACAACTTAATTTGCAATGAAACAATTTAACCTAGGAGTGCCTTTAGGTATAAACAACACACTGGTGTTGTAAAGAGCATCGCATCGTGTCGATTATTTCCCAAATTACCTATGTGGTGCATCTTATGGGATGCACCACTAAAATATGTGGTGGTGCGACAAGAGATGCCACAACAATGTGTATTAGTAACATGACTACATCGTGGTGGTGTTCGTCTTATATAGAACATCGTCAGTAGGGCGTATGTTCTGTTTGAGGCGCACCGGTTACTAATTTAGATTTTTTGCAAAAAAAAAATCATTTTATATTTTTTTAAATGCACATCATTTATATATGTGTTTGTTTCATAATTTCAATTTATTTTATCTATATATATGTTCCTAACAATATTTATATGTGAATCAAATTAATTATGTGATGAAAAGTGGGGAGGATATGGCGAGTGAACTGGGTTAGTGAACCAGGCTAGTTGGTGTAGAGTTTAAATCCAAGTGTGAGGGGAGAAAAAAAATACGAAGAGTATGGGAATGGCGGCACTAGGATCAGATGGGGGAGGCAAAGTCAGGCTCCTCTTCTCACCCCGGAGATAGAGGACAAAGGGAACCACTAATGTTCAAAGATGTAGTGTTGGGAAGGGAAGAAAAACAAGTCGAGGATATGAAAAATGGGGGGTGTAGGCAAGGTTGCTAATGATGGTACTACCGAGTTGAGAAATGTTGGATTTGACAAAGGAAAAGTGAATAGCTTCCATGCACGAACAAAGGAAAACCCAAGGTATGAGGTTACTTCTCCCAACATTGGTAATTGTATCCAACACATGAAAGACCATGCTCTAATAGGAAAATTTATGGGGATTTGGCCATCGAAAAAAGATCTCATGAGTTGGGTGAGCTCCCGGTGGAAGGTAAAGGGTCAAGTGGATCTAAATATGGGATCCAAGGGTTTCTTCATAGCAATCTTTTCTAACTCTTTGGATAGAGACAAGGTATTTGAAGAAGGACCATATTTCTTCAATTCTCTAGGCCTCCATCTCCACTATTGGACGGAATGATTTTCTCCAGAGAAAGAGGATTTCATGACAGATCTGGTATGGATAAGATTTTACTCATTGTTGCAATAATTATGGGAAATTGAGGCCCTGGAAGGAATAAGAAACACCCTGGGATCATTCATCAATATTTATGAGGTCACGAATACTGCTAAATACACTTTGTATGCTCATATATGCATCTACATGAACGTGGAAGGAGCTCTCACGGAGGAATTAATAGTATCATACTAGGAAAACGAATGGAGCTAGACCTTAGACTACAATCATATCCCCTTTAGGTGTAGAAAATGTCATGTCCATGGCCATTTTCTCAGATATTTCCCCCTAAATATAAACCATAATGATAATAAACCTCAAGAAGGAATAGATGCAGAAGGATTCACCAGGATCCAAGGGAAGTGTAAGGCAGGTCGAAGACCTGGAAATATGAAAGAAAAGGAAGAAGATAAAAATTAAATAAAAATTAAATCCCTAGAGGAGAATAACTAATAAATTGAGGAGAAAACTCAGGAGGAGCCAAAGAAAAAGGAAGAACAAATAAAGGAAACTAGAGAGAAACGTTGAAAAACATATCTAAAATAAAAACCAATGGATAATAAAGAAATAGAGCTCGAGATGCAAGATCGGGAATATCAAGATCCATATCGAGAGGAGAAAGTCCAAGAGGAAGGAAACCAAGAAATGGAAATGGAAAAGGTGGAAAGTAATATAAAATCCCTGAGGCAAGACCAAGGAGAACAAAAAATAAATGAAATGACCATGGATTGTCGGCCCTCGACCAAGTTTTGAGGAATACTTGGTCATATTTGACCGTTTTTGGACTTCGATAGCCTGTCAAAGAGGGAGCGCCAGGTGAAGCAGAGATCACGGGATCTCGACCCACTTTTGGGGACCTTTTAGGATTTTGGGTTAATGTAACGAGAAAGGGATGTCGGCCCATGGGTTTACCCACGCTTAGGCCCATTTTTGTAATCTATAAATAGATACTTAGGAGGACAGTAGTAATAGTGGTAGTACATCTATGTGATGTATAGTTGATGGCTTGGTGCTAGTAACTGGATCTATGTGATCTGCTATATATTGTAAGTGCTTTGTGCATGATTGTAAGAAGCTTGCAGAGCTCAGTGCAAGTTGATGTAGTTTAGTGCTGAGGTGCAAGGAAGAAGGATCTAGCGAGCTGCCTAGATCTTGTATCCTATGTGAAGTAAGGATTATTGAAGCTTTGTGTTGTAACTTCTTGACCGAGATAATAAATAAGAAGACTTTGTGGATGTATCCCCAGGGTGGGGGTGAACCACGGTAAATTTTTGTGTTGTGCTATGTGCTTCGATCTGATGCTAAATGCCTTGATGTGTTGAGATAGATCTAGTTATGCTTTGTGCTTATAAGATGCAAATGAATGTTAGATCTAATATATAAATCGATTAGTGCTTGATCTGCTGAATCTAATCTATATGTCTGTGGCTAAAGTACTGAATCATCTTTAACCTAAGTATTCACTGCGAAGCTCTGTGCTGTCTGCGAAGTATAATAAGGGTTAAATATTGATGAATGATCTATGTTAAGTGCCCTGTAAAAGATATAATCATAGATCGGTGTCCCAGCTAAGGTTGTAGACATCTAAGTCGTGCAAACACCCCTGCCTCTACCTCAGGTGAGACTTCATCTGCTTCGCAGGTGTTGCCGAAAGGGCCAGTAGTTGGGTCTTTGTTGGTGCGCTCTTGAGCGCTGAACCCTGGGTCTGCCCCTATGCCAACAAATGGTTCTGTTGCCGGGACCTAAACTTTGATTGTTGGGAACTGAGGAAGAAGAAAATTTGTGCAAAAGGAAGCTATGTGCGTCGATCTGTTTCCCTAGTGCACAGCTTTTTACTCAACCTATGAACCTTTATGTCAGGAATAAGGCCATATCTGAAGAAAGGAAGATCAAATCCGAAGAAAAGAAGCGAGATCTGAACGTTATGTGCTCTAAGAAAAGTAAAAGTGGAAATCTCTGAAAGAAAGAAGTCATATCTGTAGAAAAGAGGTAAGATATGTAAGCCTTGTGCTCTAATAAAGGTAAGAATAGTCAAAAGTTTTTAGATCTGAAAGCTTTGTGCTCTTTATAAGTAAGATAAGTGAAATTTTTTGTTTCTAGAGCATGGATCTAGGTATGTTTGATAGATTATGTCCTAGCTTGAAAACTAGGGCATTAATAGATGAAAGAAAGTTTGATATGAATATATCTCATAAGTATAATGATGGATATGTTATACCTATGCATAGAAATAATGTCTAGACTAACAAGTGGATGCAGGATCCTAGAAAGAATATTTTGCAGACTAGTTACCATTATCCTAGCTCACAGTGCAAAAGATGTTGGGGATCATTTAAGAGAAAGAGAGGATTAACCCTCTGTTACAGCTGCAGAAGACCGGGACATCTTGCTAAGGAATTCCCTGGGAGAAAACCTAGTTGCCTCTGTTGTAAGGCTATGGACCATGAAGTATTGGATTTCCCTAGAATGATTGCTAGACTTTAAAAGATGAATATGGAGCAAGTAAACCCTGAAGGAGACCAAGAAACTAATATTATAGAAGAAACCTAGCAAGAATCAGAGAAAATATTAATACGGATAAAAGAAACCCTGAAGGAACATAAAGATGTCTGATTACCAAAGATCTTCAAAGACAAGGAGAAAGTCGAAGCAAGAATAGGGGACTTCGACATTGATTGTATTCTTGACAAAGAAACACAAGTGAACATTATGCCAGAAAGGACTTGGGAAGCTATAGGAAAGCCTGTCATGATCCCTTCCCTAGGAGGAACAAGTTTATTCAGAGGAAAGCTAGTAAACCTATGTGGAAGGCTCGCCTGGATACCTATGACTGTCAATGGAACTTCGACAGAGGAATACTTTGAGATTATTAATTTTGTTGAAGACAGGGCCCCATTTACCATGCTCGTAGGAAAACCCTGGATTGATAGAGAACAAGCCAGATGAAAAGAGGAAGAAAAAGTTTTGGAATAGAAGAAGCAAGAGTTAAAAGACTTTATGACTAGAAGGATCGCACACTTAATTGAAGAACAGAAGATTTGATCGCAGATATTTAATCCTAGCAACCCTGATGTCGAGGTTAAGAGAATGCTAGAGGATCCACAGAATATTGAGTTACCTATTTTTCACATAGAATAAGTATTACTCAGGAACCCTAGAAAAGAATTTCAACAACGCAAAGCAACTAAGACCACAGAGGATAAGCACCAGAATGGTAAAAGAATTACTAAGATGAAGCTCACTAGGAAGAAGGCTAGAAATTTAAGAAAGAAAAAGGCTAATATTGTAAGGTCACACGAATTTCTAGAGGATACTTCGTAGAAAGAAACATTGCAGAATTGGAGCTTCGCCGAGATATTAGAACAACAACATAGAGTACTTTGCCATGATGAAGCAATATACCCGTTGGGACAATATATACATTCAACTTCTACTCCGAAAGGGAAGAAAAGAAATAAAGGTTTGTCATCGAACCTTTGAAAAGCACCATAACGGATTGAACAAGAGTTAATGAAGGATCATACCCGTTGCAAGCAGACCATTTCTAAGTTTCCCTACTTAGTCCATTGCGCCATGCACCAAGACTATTTTTTTCTAAATGGTAATTTGAGCATGAAACCTGAGATTAACTCACCTTGAGATCATTACCTTGTTTCCATATTATTCGTTGTAGTCCCTGAATTCCTTTCGCACTAAGGTAGCTGACCCAAGATTGTATGTCGGACAAGCTCAGCGCTGCTGAGAAAATAGTTGAAGAAGTTCTAATCGACTTAATGATGGAGAGAGTCATGTTGGAGCAAGGAGTGTCTACAGGTGTACAGGCATCATCCTTGGGAGCATTTCCAGCTTCCCCCTCCACTGCTTGAGTAGGACCATCTCGAACGCCTTCAGAAAGACGATCTAAGCTCAGAAACAACTTTGCCACTGTGAAGATGATCCCAAGTATCTTACCTAGATATATCCCACCACTAAGAGAGACAGTGAATCGAGACATTGTACCCAAAGACTTCAAATATGCTTTGGTCACTACGTACCTCCCGAAAGGAGTGTGCGCAATTCGTGTTGACCAGGATAAGCTCACTGCGTTGAAATTTAGTGATTTTAACCTTGGAGATCGCAAGGTTTATAGTATGTTAGCCCCACACAAGTACCTAACTATCACAAAAGGGAGGAACCCAAAGATTGTCCTGAGAAATTTGAAGCACGCCTTCGACGAGCTCACGAAGACACAGCACAAGCCACCCAGGCTTTGGAACAAGAATAGAGCACACTTATAGAACAATAGAGGAAGGAAGAATAGGAACAGCTTGCCTTACAAGAAAAGTGGGAGGAGAAGAAAGCATAGTTACAGTAGAGCAAGGACCAATTGCTAGCAGAGCACCTTGACGTGCAAGAATGAGTTCACAAAGCACTTCACTCTGTGACGGTCATTGAAGTAAAGATTGAAGAACATGTCCCTTAGCAGGCAACACAACTCGAAGAGTTAATCCAGCAACTTCAGCAGTGCATCGCAGATCTGGAAATTCATACCATACCTGAGACTCCACAAGAAGTAAGAGATCTAAGGGAGGCAACTGCCCGTAGCGTAGTCGATAGGTTAAAAAACTTGGCTTTGGAATGTAAGCAGCTGAGCGCTAGAAGTGCCCAGACTTATGAGAACCTCATAGAGAACTCTGAATTGCAGACATTAGAAATGCAGCTCCAATATGCCAAGCAGCATGCAGATACACTACAGGCGCAGCTGAAGGCCTTGACCCCGGTCGAAATAATGAAGCAATTTCCAGAACAACACACCACCCAACAGCAGGTACACATGTTGCAAAGTAAAGTGATGGAAGTCTCTCAATGACTTCAACCCCTCCAGTAGAAAGCATGCCAACTATTCACTGAAGTTGAGAGTCAGGCAGCTGATCTTGAATAGGTTGTTATCACTGCAGAACAACGCATGGAAGGACCAGTAAATGATGCAGTGATCCAGGAGTGCACTACACAAGAGTTTGTCACACTGCAATAGGTCGAAGTAACTTGGGCCAAGCTCGAGACATTTGAAGAAGAGTTGATCAGACCAGAGTGACTCGAGACGAGTCACAGTTGAGTGTTGGGGGCATGTTGGCCCTTGACCAAGTTTTGAGGAATACTTGGTCATATTTGACCATTTTTGGACTTCGACAGCCTGTCAAAGAGGGAGCTCCAGGAGAAGTAGAGATCACGGGATCTTAGCCCATTTTTGGGGACATTTTAGGGTTTTGGGTTAATGTAACGGGAAAGGGATGTCGGCTCGTGGGTTTACCCACGCTTAGGCCCATTTTTGTAATCTATAAATAGATACTTAGGAGGACAGTAGTAATAGTGGTAGTACATCTATGTGATGTATAGTTGATGGCTTAGTGCTAGTAACTGGATCTATTTGATCTGCTACATATTGTAAGTTCTTTGTGCATGATTGTAAGAAGCTTGCAAAACTCAATGCAAGTTGTTGTAGTTTAGTGTTGAGGTGCAAGGAAGAAGGATCTAGCGAGCTGCGCAAATATTTTGTCATGTGCGAAGTAAGGATTATTGAAGCTCTGTGCTATAACTGCTTGACTGAGATAATGAAGAAGAAGACTTTGTGGACATAGCCCCAGGGTGGGGGTGAACCACGGTAACTTCATGTGTTGTGATATGTGCTTCGATCTGATGCTAAATGCCTTGATGTGTTGAGATAGATCTAGTTATTTTTTGTGCTTATAAGATGCGAATGAATGTTAGATATGATATATAAATCGCTTAGTTCTTGATCTATTGAATCTAATCTATATGTATGTGGCTAAAGTACTAAATCATCTTTAACCTGAGTATTCACTATGAAGCTCTATACTGTCTGCGAAGTATAATAAGGGTTAAATATTGATGAATGATATATGCTAAGTTCCCTATAAAATATATAATCACAGATCGGTGTCCTAGCTAAGGTTGTAGACATCTGAGTCCTGCAACCACCCCTGCCTCTACCTCGGGTGAGACTTCATCTGCTTCACAGGTGTTGCCGAAAGGGCCAGTAGTTAGGGTTTTTTTGGTGCGCTCTTGAGTGTTGAACGTTGGGTCTGCCCCTATGCCAACATGGACCAAATTAGTAATCTACAAGGAGAATAATAGGAAAGAAAGGGTAAGGATATAGACCTGGGGATCCTTAAGAAGAATGGGGGTGAAAACGAACCCTCTAAAGATCATTAAGAAAACCCCTAGTAAAGAGAAGAAGGGGAGAAAACCATATAGACAGGTCATAGAAGAAACGAGAGCCCATTTAGTGGACTCGGGACAAATGGTAGGCCTTCAAGAAAGATATTTCCAAACCGAACAAAAGTTATTATGAAGCTCATCTCATGGAATTTAGATCTATGAATGCCCTATCCAAAGACAGAATGTTAAAAAAAAATGAATTATGCAGGAAAAAGTAGAGGTTGTTCTAATTCAGGAAATGAAGTGTGATAAAGAGGCGATGGTCAAAATCATAAAGAAAGTGTGGAAAAATTTTGAAGTAGAAGTGGTTGATTCAGAAGGAGCTTTAGGAGGCTGGGATATTTTGTGGGATCCGGGGAAATGGATAATGGATCTATTTTCCAACCTTCCAAGAATCCTCATGATGAGCTTTGTTGAGATCAGATCTCAAACCCAGGGATTCATATTGAATGCCTATAGCCCTCTAATTCCCCAACTAAAGCGATGCTTTCTAGAATCCTCGAATCACCTAGGGGCCCTTTTACAAGGCCATCATCGGGTAATTGGGGATGAATTTAATATGATCACTTTTCTCATGGAGAAAAAAGTAGGTATCAGACATTTGGAGGGGGAAAGAGAATCTTTATGTGAGTGGATAGAGAATTTCATACTAATAGATATCCAAAACAGTAATGGTCCATTTACTTGGAGCAATTGAAGAAGATCCGATAAAAAAATATTTGTTAGGCTAGATAGATTCCTGAATTTTGAGGAATTGTTTCAAGCTCAACAAGTGATCTAGACAGAATTCCTCCTCTTCTATGATTCAGATAACTGGTTGATCAACCTTTACTAGGAGGAGAAAACAACTCCTCCACCAAAGCCTTTTCGATTTGAAAAATTTTGGATGGACCATCAAAACTTTATGTAGAACATCTAAACTTGGTGGTCTAAAAATCCAAATTTGTATGGCACCAAAATGTATCAATTTCAGTTGAAACTCAAACACATTAAGTTCTAAATCAAGAATTGGAACAAGGAAGTGTTTGGAAATATTTTTAAGGAAAAGAAATATATGGAAACAGAAATCGCTACAATCCAATTGGAGGAAACAATGGGAGAACATACAAAGGAAGAAAGAAATAGGAAGGAACAACTCAGGTTGGAGTTGGGCAAAAGAGACAAACAAGAAGAAATCCTTCGGCAACAAAAATTCAAGAAAAATGGATGAAAGAGGGAGACAAGAACACAAAGTTTTTCCATAACTCTCTGTTGCAATGAAGGAATCAAAATAGGATAACATCCCTGACCAGATCCTCGGGAGAAAGAGTTGATTCTATTGAAGATATAGAAAAGGAACTGGTAAGTTGTTGGAAGATTGTTTGTTGTCATTGATGTCAACCCTAGTCATCGGTTGTACTTATTGATGTCAACCCTAGCCATTAGATTTTGGACCCAACAGTTGACCGAAGTAGATATACAAGAAGGAAATTACACATGTAGGTACAACACCCATGAATGGATAGTATAATTCATTCCTCTTCCGGTGGTATGTGGCACATCATGTGGATCCTCACGATTGAGGAGAAATGAATTTTTGAAGATGACAATGTCATTTGAAGCAGAAACTACATGTCGGCCCTAATGTTAAAAGGAAGTGACATAAAGGGTATAAATACATCTCATTATACATTCATTTTTCAACACTGACAAGTTTGTTAATGAACAAGGATATATAATTTGAACTTCAGGGGAAATCTAAAGTAAAGAAGGTCGAATTTCAAGTGAGGATGAAGTCTTTTGGTGATGTGTTCTAAGGTATGTTATTTACAGGTCATCTTACCATTTTCGCTATAACTTTTTTTTCTAGAACGATTCAGATGGTGAACTTTGTATGCTATGAGAAGACATGTCTAGGTACCTGTGGTAAAATTTTCATCTCTTTATCCTCTATAATTTTGGAGATACACTCTGTGGAAGATAGGGTTTTTGACTAGTCCTGAAGCTAGTCATAAACATGTGTTCCGATTCAAACAGTGATAACATCTTCATAGAGAATCCAAATGAAGTGACACCAATGGAATTGGAAAGAGTACCAGTTTTAGTTTCTTGTGTACTAATTTTAGAATCTTATATTAAATATTGAGCATGGGGCATGTTGTACAAGTTCTCTTTACTGAATAAACCATAATTGAATAAGGTCTACCATTTTCTCTATAACTCATTTTCTGGGAGGATTCAAGGAGTGAAACTTGGAGGAGTTTCAGATAATACATTGAGTTATATTATACATAGGATCAGAGTATTCTAAGAAGTGAAGAATTGCA
>ML788226.1:21287-37500 GCA_009831015.1 Picea engelmannii | reverse complement strand
ACTATTGATTATTTCTCATATATTGTGCATGGTGTATTGTGGTGTATTGGTGTAACTCTTCTACTATTGTTCATTGCTCATTGGATATAATTGAATATATAATCTGGTTGAAGTATAAGTTGAATTTTTTTTTAAATTGTACTAGATATTGATTCACCCCCCTCTTAGTATCATCAATTGGTATTAGAGTCAGTTTCCTTCAAAACAGTTTAACCACTGGAAGGAAAATCCTAAGAAGAGATGGATGACCATGAGCACATTCCAAATGGGATTCAACTATTTTATGGAAGCAATTATGCATATTGGAGTGACAGAGTGAAAAATTACCTAACATATTTGGGAGTATACATTTGGTACTTATTTGTAAATGGCTATGTAATTGTAACACACCCTCCCTTTTGAAGAAGCTTCTATAGTGTAAAGCCTCTAAATTTTCTTTTTTTTTTCTCCCGCGTGAACAAGAACTAGGCGCAAGCCTCCTCCACGTGACCACTACCTGTGACCACAAGCCTGACTAAAAGGCACTCCGTGAATTCTGTCTTCAAGTATTCACATACGAGCCAACCTTGACTCACTCGACCCCCAAACTCCTAAACTAAGAGCCTAGTCGAGTGCTAGCTTCGTTCCTTAACCTGTATCCATGTGACCCCTCACTATGACTCAAGACCCAACCCTCAAGTGCTTTGGGACTTTGTGTATCATGAAGGTGGGAATTAGTCTATCTCCTTTCCTCAGAATCCTGAAATACGAACTCATGATATCAGATCAATGGTCCACAATCTCTCACAACCCGGCGGCTTAGATCAACTCTTCGCAAATCGATACTGTGTGTTTCACAAATTTGGAGGGACACTCACCTTCCTTCTCTCAATCCCTGATATCTCCTTGTATAATCAATGGTCCACACTCTCCCTTTGATCAACGATTGTGATCAAATCGCAAACTCAGACTTCGCGAGTTCTCATGACTCCTATCTCTGACTTCTCGAGTTGCGAGTCAGCGAAATGTTGATCTCTCGCCACATGTCCCTTCTCGATGGACATCTAGGATTGTTGTGTCTCCCAGCTCCTCGGTTATTCACCTCTACTCCTTGCAAATATTTCGAGGTCCGAATCCTCGAACTTCTGGATCTGCTACCACCTGTCCTCTGATGATGGACGGTTCTGATTAACTTAGAAACTTTGGGACTTCACAAAATTCCACTCTCCTGTGCACTTTAAAAGGGATAGACCTCATGCACTTTCCTCTGGATCTCACAGCTATGGTCCTCTGCACATAGATCCGATGAACAGGATTTTTTCTCTCCTTGTGCGCAAACATCGAACTCCTAGATACAACTGTCGAGGTGGATCCCGAAGGATCCATAGGTCAATGGTCCATGTTACTTCACGACTTCGAGTTTCATAGGTTTTGGTCACACCAACCCATAATATTTTTGATACACGAACTTGGAACTCGTAGATCCGAGGGGCTAGAGGGTTTAACTCTCGTGTTATTTCCCATAGCCAATGGCCATGACAGCCCTTGGCTCCTTCTAGACGGATCTCGTCTTTCCATCCTTCGTACAAGGAAAACCTTTCCCTTTCGGTATTTTCCTATCACTATTTTCCTAACTTCTCACCCCGAATGGGTTAGGGACTTGGGTCTGGAAATTCACACGGAAAGGGATTTAGGGGAAAGTATTCTCTTCCAACGAGTGGTTTCAAGTCTAAATGATATTCCCTATCTCGACCATTTTATGACTTATGTCAGAGAAGCCCTCCGGAGTGAAGCTGGGCATACATTTTATCAGTGGGAAGTCTAAGTTCCCAAGGATAGGGAAGCATACGCATAACATATCCATTTCACACAGATATGTTCATACATGCATATATATATATGTGTAAAAACCAAGAAATCATTCATCATTCTAACTCAACAATTAAGGTTGAGAAAAGACTTATTAGAATTAGACAATGTGAAGTGACTACTGGAAGGGGTACCCTTTTCCACCCAACCATAGCCTCAGTCACTCCAAATAGATTTACCACTAGCCACCCCCGAGCTAGACCACGATGCTCTACAACACAACCTTTTCTTCTCACTCAGCCACAATATGGATAGAGGTTACTCACCTCTTCCTGCAGGATCCTGGCAATGGTTTACAAGATACCAAGCAAGGAGGACTAGCCTCATTTATTAGCTTGTATCATAACCTTCTCTGCCATTTCGGTGTCCATAACGCTTAGTTTTTCCATTGTTCCCTGAATCCCCGAGATTCACTTCCTGTATTTGCACTCTTCATAGGCGTGTTCTCTCCTCCTCCCCCTACCACACCTTCCCTTCTCACCTCTTTCAGTAGGGTCACGTGTGGCCCAAATTCCCCTTCAATAATCAATTCTGGAAGCCTTACGGATGAGTGCTTACAAACCCCGTCCCTCATTAACTCTTGAGGAGGTCTTCCCACCCACCAGCCCGACTGTAATTCATATCTGGGTCAAAGGACGGTTCTGGTCCTGAGCAATTAAATCCAGTAAGCACTGGTTTGGTGAAGGTTAATGCAACCATTCCTAGTTCCCTTCACCCTCTCTCTGTATAGAATTCGTGGTCTTTCTAAGTACACCCCCCCACCCTTCCGTTATTCATGCAACACTTGTCCATTTTCTTAGTAAATAATTAGGTTCACATTCATTTACCTTTCAAACAAAGGTCCATCGAATCAATATTCACACATACAAAATTTTCCATAGTCTTTTGGCCATTTATAGGTATATTTACAAACTAGGGGAAACAGGGTGTCACAGTTTTCCCAAAGAATGCTCCAACTGATCCAAATGAGAAGAAGCTTATGATTTGTAATTCCAAATCCATACATGTTATTCAAGGAGCATTGGCACCAACCATTTCCAGCAAAGTGATAGGATGCAGCACTGCTAAAGAGGTATGGTACAAACTCAAGATTATCTATGAAGGTGATCCAAAAGTTAAGCAGGTCAAGCTTCAATGACATAGAGCAGAATTTGAAAATTTGAATATGGATGAAAAGGAAGATATTGCAACCTATTTTCTTAGAGTTGATGAAGTTGTTAATGCTATCATAGGATTAGGTGAAGAGCTCAATGAATCCTTGGTTGTACAAAAAGTGTTAAGATCACTTCTCTTGAAGTATGATGCTAAGGTCTCTGTCATTGAAGAAACTAGGGACTTGACCAAAATGACAATGGATGAATTACATGGGTCGCTTATAGCATATGAAATGAGAATAGGTACAGAAAGTGACCAGCCAAACAATGAAGCAGCCTTTAAATCCATAAACAAGAAAAAAGACAAGGATAACGACCTTGATGAGGAAATAGCAAATTCCGTAAGAAGGTTCCAGAAGGGAACGGGAAGATACAAAGGTAAGTCTCCTCTCAAATGCTTTAACTATGGTAGAATAGGACAAATTGTTGAAAACTGCTACTATAAAAAGAGAAGTCTCAACAATAAAAAGTTCTTCTACTCCAAGGATGATGACATCTCCTCAGATGAGAGTGATGAAGAATATAATGATGGAGGAGAAGGCCTCTTCATAAACCAAGAAACCCAATATGATGATCACAAGATTTCTAAAGAAGAAGAAATCATTTCTGAAGAAGATTCAGATGAAGAAACCAACCTTGATTCCTTTTGAGGATACAAAGACAATGTAGTGAGTGAACAAGAAGATGAGAATCTTGAAAAGTTGAAGTATGTTGAAACTGAAAATAACAAGCTTAGAAACACAAACATAATACTAAAAGGTGAATTGAGTAGTTATTAATAAGAGAATTACAGGCTTGAAAAGACCATTGGTAGCTTGAAGGAATAATTAGAAGATTATGAGAAATTGAAAGTAGAATTGGATCACACAAAAGGGGAGCTACTATTGACAATAGAAAAGTTGAAGAAGTTTGAAAAAAGCACTGAAAAATTATATGAGATCATTAGCATTCAAAGATATCCAAATGACAAGATGGGACTAGGATACAATGACAGTTTGAAGACAACAAAACAAGAGAAGGAAGATGAAAAGGATGAAACCAACACTCCAGAGAAATTTGAACAACAAGATAGAAGACTAGAATTCAAAAGGAATGAGACATCAAGAAGATCCTCTCCCATTAGGTATGAAAGAAATCATTATGAAAGAAACTACAGAAGAATATATCGTGAACCCAGATGGACTACACCACAAATAATATCACTTACTCCCAGGTATCAAAATTTCTTTCTTGGACATTGTTATACTTATGGAAATTTTGGACACAAGGCAATCAATTGTAGAATCAATGAAAGGAATAACTACGCAATATACATGAATGGTGCAAATAGTAGATACGGAAATGTTCACAGAATTGTCAACAAAAATTACAATCCATTTGACCCATTAATGGATCAAAATATTGTATGCTACAAGTGAAATAATCTTTCTCACAAAGCACGAGATTGTAGATAGATGAAGGAAGATAATCCTATGCCAAATGTCCCTATACCAACTACAGCATGGAAAAGGAAAGAAATTCCACACAATGAAAATTTTCGAATAGCATTGGTCGCTAAAGAATGCAAAGAAGAAGATGAATGGTTCATAGACAGTGGGTGCTCATCTCATATGACTGAATATCAAAGAAAATTTGTCATCTTGAAGAAAAAGGGTGGAAATGTTGCATTTGGAGATGACTCATCTACCAAAATACTTGGAAAAGGAATTGTAAAGCTCAGAAGTGAAAATGTAAAAGAAGGAAAAGTCGTATTGGTTGAAGATCTGAATCATAATCTCCTCAGTGTCATCAAAATATGTGATCAAGGATACACTCTTACGTTTGACTCCCGAAAATGTAAAATTAGAGAAAAGAACTCAGGAAGATTGGTTGCAACTGAAACAAGAAGACCGAACAACATATAAATCCTAGACATGAAGAAGAGAGAGAAGACAAAAGCCACACAAAAGGATTCCAAGGAAGAAAAAGTCCCAAAGATGAAAAATAAGAATGAAGTATTATTGAGTGCCACATGTTCAGGGGGAGCAACCCCAAAGAAGAAGGGCACCTTATGCCATTGAACTTAGGGGGAGCAGCCCCACCCTTTTCCATTGATGTCAAAGGGGGAGAGAAATTGGTATCATGATGACAGGGGGATCATGAGTGTTGTCATCAATGACAAAGGGGGAGATTGTTGGAAGATTTTTTGTTGTCATTGATGTCAACCCTAGTTACTAGTTGTAGTCATTGATGTCAAACCTAGTCATTGGATTTTGAACCCAACAGTTGATTGAAGTAGATAGACATGAAGGAAATTTCATATGTAGGTACAACACTCATGGATGGATATTATAATTCATGCCACTTATGTCGGTATGTGGCACGTCACGTGGATCCTCACGATTGAGGAGAAATGATTTTTTGAAGATGGCAATGTGAATTGAAGCAGAAACTACATGTCGGCCCTAATGTTAAAAGGAAGTGACATAAAGGGTATAAATACATCTCATTATACATTCATTTTTCAACACACACAAGTTTTTTAATGAACAAGGAGATACAAGTTGAATTTCAGAGGAAATCTGAAGTAAAGAAGGCCGAATTTCAAGGGAGGATGAAGTCTTTTGGTGATGTGTTCTAAGGTATGTTATTTACAGGTCATCTTACCATTTTTGCTATAACTTTTTTTCTAGAACGATTCAGACGGTGAAATTTGTATGATAGTGATAATACATGTCTAGGTACTTGTGGTAAAAATTTCAGCTCTTTACCCACTATAATTTTGGAGATACACTATGTGGAAGATAGGGTTTTTGACTAGTCCTGAAGCTAGTCATAAATAGGTGTTCCGGGTAAAACAGTCATACGTCTTCATAGAGAATCCAAATGAAGTGAGACCAATTGCATTGGAAAGAGTATAGGCTTTAGTTTCCTATGTATGAATTTTAGAATCTTATGTTAAATATTGAGCGTGGGGAATGTTGTACAAGTTCGCTCTCCTGAATAAACCAGAATTGAATAAGGTCTACCATTTTCTCTATGACTCCTTTTCTGGGAGGATTCAAGGAGTGAAACTTGGAGGAGTTTCAGAGAATACATTGAGTTATACTATCTACAGGATCAGAGTATTCTAAGAAGTGAATAATTGCATAATTTGAAGAAGTCTCAGGAAGCATTATCAGGTTCTATGTGATGGTTGGTTGATGGTGATCATTTAATGTAAAGTTTTATTATCTCTCATATATTCTTGGGTGGAAGGAACGGGCAAGGATGGAGAGGTCAACACTCTCTTGATATTGGATGATTGTATATTCCTTTTGGAGTTTTATCCCTCCCTTTATATTTGGAAGTTGTAGCTACCTTTGGAAGTCATTACTTCCCTTGAACAATAACTATTGATTATTTCTCATATATTGTGCATGGTGTATTGTGGTGTATTGGTGTAACTCTTCTACTATTGTTCATTTCTTATTGGATATAATTGAATATATAATCTGGTTGAAGTATAAGTTGAAAAAGTTTTTAAATTTTACTTGATATTGATTCACCTCCCTCTTAGTATCATCATAAATCACTTTCAATTTTTACTAACTGAACCTATAGGAGATAGAGAAGCGACTATCCAGAAGATTACATGATGCATCCCAAATTTATTCACTTGGGAGAAAAACGGATTTTTGATGATCCCAACATCCATGGAAGAAGTGGAAAGGACAATGATGGATATGGATTCAGGAAAAACCTCTGGACCTGATAGGTTCACAAGTGACTTTTTTCAAAAATAATGGAAAAATATAGGGAGAGACATATGGGAAGTGGTGGAAGAATCCAGAGCCTCTAAGTCCATTCTCCAAGCCTTCAATGCTATGTTCATAGTGTTAATACCCACGCAAAAAGAAGCTAATATAGCATGGAAATTCAAACCAACAACCTTATGCAATCTAATCTATAAGATAATCTCCAAACACATTACTAATAGGACTAAACCCTGCTGAAAAATATCATTTACATGGAGCAGGAAGGTTTTGTGGAAGGGAGATAGATCCTTGATGGCATAATTGTTGCTCATGAAACTATTCAATCCATGCAAAATTCCAAGAAGGAAGGTATGCTAATAAAATTGGACATGTCAAAGGCCTATGATCACATCAACTAAAGATTCCTTCAGAAAATGTTGGAGGCTTTCAGATTTGTCGAGGAGTGGATATAATGGAAATGGGCTCATTTATTCTTCCTTCTTCTCAATATTAGTTAATGGATCTCCTTCAAAAAAATTTAATCCAGCGAGAGGCCTCATATAGGGAGATCCCCTATCTCCTTACCTCTATATAATCTTAGTGGAAGGGCTAGGGAGACTAATTCAAAAGGCTCTAGCAGAAAATAAAATTCAAGGGATCAAGTTTTAGTCTGATTTGGATCAAGTTTCCCATTTACAGTTCTTGGATGACAACCTTTTTATGGTAACTCCCATGGAAAGGGAAGCCAAAACTATCAAGGACATTTTGGATACGTACAAAGAATCCTCAAGTACAATCATAAAGCTAGAAAAATCTCAAAGTGTTTTCTTTAATACTCAATTAATTGTTCAAAGAATCATATCCTTGATCCTCAGATTCCAAAGGGCCTATCTCCCTTTTAAATACTCGGGATCCCCATTAATAAACAAACACATTACGATTACCTCCTAGAAAGAGATGTTGGGGAAGTTATAAGATAAATTATTGAATTGGACCCATCGCTTCCTCATCCTCCCGAGGAGAATCCTTCTAATTAAATCAGTCTTAAGTTTCATGCCCCTTTATCTCTTTTCAGAGATGGTTTCTCCCAAAGGGGTCCTCAAAAAAATCAAAAACATCCAAAGGACCTTCCTCTAGGGTGGGGCTACCAAAGAAAACAAGTGGGCCTTAGTAGCTTGGGAAAAGTTGTGCAGGCCCAAATCCCGTGGCGGTGTGGGTATTAGATATCCTTTGTATGCAGGGAAAGCATTAGCAGCCAAACTATGGTGGATATGGGTCAGATACCCAGATGCTCTATGGGAAAAATTATGCTATGTATGTGGCACAACAAGATATAATCATGATGGATGGTACTCAAACATGATCTCTCATCTGGAACTATGCTTGGAAGAATACAGATTTATTCCAAAAATAAATCTTTTAGAAGGTTCATGATGGCAAGTCGACCCTTTTTTGTGAAGACGCTTGGGAAAAATTGCCCACATTGACCGAAAAAGAGGGAATGGATCATGTTATCACATAAAATTATCAGAGTCTTGTGGGTTTGTGGTTTCTACCTAAGTCTGTATTTTTTCCCTGTCTCTCTCCTTTTCATAGACCCAACCTTAAGTTTTTCCCCTTTCGGCTTGTAATTTGATCTGTGTTTGTCCTCGATCATTTGAGTGACATTTTTTTTTGTGTAATCCTTTCTGAGAAGTCTCAGCCCCAAGATTTTGTATTCTTTGGTTCAATCATTGCTCTCTCTACCTCTGTCATTGATTCTTCTCTTTCCCAAGCCCCCGTCCAGTCATCCAAGTAATTATTTATACAGGCCACAGCAATGAGCACAAGCACAACACTTAGAGCGATCATATATGGACTCAAATCAAGAGAGGGAGAAAGTTCAGTTTGGCGAAGGAATTTTCATTTCAAATTTCAGAGATCAGGGACGAATAATGGTCGTAGAAATCGGGAGTTCGAAACATTGTTGAAGTTATTTATGAAATATTTGAACCCCCAAAATCCGAAATCAACAAGAGCCATCCCATCCAATAGGACACGTGGCACCAGATCCGAATCATGGAGAAATTCATTTCAGGAAAGCTAAAGTAAGGAATGTGTAGACTTCCCGAGTTCTGAAATGTCGAAGACTACCCGAAGTCCTAAAATGTTAATATATATTTGGGTCGTCCAATTCAAAGGGACGCATGGCATCTAATCTGAGAAATCGCGATTTTTCAACTCAGAGGTTTTAGCATGGAGCACAGTATAGATTCATGAAACCTGAAGTCGCGAAGTGCCCAGGATTTGGGCCCACGATCACAACCCGTGGTTATATAGGAAACGAGGCCATAAATAAGGGTAAGTGCCTATTGAGTGTCGGGCAGCTGAGGTTTTCAAGCAAGCATCATGTTCGTTGAATTCTGAGCAAAAAAGACCGTCAATCTAGATGGGCTATTTTGCAGATTCAAGCATCGGGATGTTTGGAATCAAGGAGAGTGAGGATTCCCGAAATGTGAAATCCTGAAATTTCATGAAGGAAGCCCCAGTTCATGACCTAAGGTCACATGAAGCGATGGAGAGGATCCATTCCAAAAGCCAAGGGTGCCCGTATTTTCACAGAGGAAGATATATGTGGTCTCAAGGCATCGGGATTGACTTCAAGGAGCCGTGAACGTCTCTTGGAGCATTCATGGCTGTCATATTTCATCCCAATTCTGATGGAAGTAGTTAATGAAAGTGGGGGAGGTGGTTGAAACCTCATTTAACCCCATAAAAGGAAAGCATGGAAAATTTGGTCATGGAGGCAGAGTGTCAGCACAAAGTCCCCCTGTCAAATGGGTTTTTCTGCAAAGACCATACCGATCTAATCTTGCATCTGATAGAATAATACAAGTATAGCCTGACAGAAGAAGATGCAGACATCAAGCCTTGAATGCAATGACCAGAGCACACCCCTGGTGGGAGAAAGTTTTTATGAGTATAAATATTTTATTTTGATATTTTGTCAAGGTCGATGGTTGAGCTAATCTCTCGCATGTAAAGTTTTAGTAAATCCTCTAGTTCTCTGGTTATGTATTGCATTTTGAGACTTCTTGTTTAATGACAGTCATCTTTCGTTTCCATCTCTTTTGCCTCTGATATTGAAGGCTCGGGCATGGATGATCCAGTCGAGTTGTTGCAATCATGTTGTGATGTATGTTTGATTGTAGTGTTGTTACAACGGCTTCAGTTTCCTGAAGTTTTGGATCCAAGAGGATCTTGTATTCAAATATTTTCCTCCTAGGGTTGTTGGAAGACCGGATGTCCATGGTAGTCCCTTCCATTTATCCTCAATTTCTTCCCCCTACTCACCCTAGCTAACACTTACTCTCTGAAGCTAGATCAAGACCTCATATGCATGTGCATAACAGCCTAGTTTTCTGAGTTAAAGTGATATCATTCTAAGTTTACATCCATTAGACCCCCCTTAAATTTATTCATTGTAACATAAAAAACTGATGGGTACTGGGCTTACCTCTACTACAATCCAGAGGTGAATTCTAGTGCTAACATTTATAGCACCATTTTCGGAGATGAATTGAATACTTTTACCTGGTATAGAACGATAAAGAGCCTATGATTCTAAAGGTGTATCGGATATCAGAACCATTGAAGATTGCATTTTTTCACCTGGCGACTCCTTTGAGATGACTCCACTATTTCAACTGTGGCTTCTATAGGCAAACACACTAGGTCTATTCCATAGCTTCCTTTAGTGACACCTGAAGTTGATCCAAAGAAAATTATCAAAAGACAAAAACCCCTTCAGGAGGGTACTTCTATTGTTGAACCAGGTGATTCTGGTAACTTTCATTATTCTCCTATAGCAACTCCAGTAGTTGTTTCTCATTTTCCTATCACACCATCTGTTGCAGAAATGTTATCACTAGAAGTCACCTCTGGATTGAAGCAGAGGTAAGCCTAGTACCCATCAGTTTTTTATGTCACAATGAATAAATTTAAGGGGGTCTAATGGATGTAAACTCAATATGATATCACTTTAACTCAGAAAAATGGTTTGTTGTGCACAAGAAGATGAGGTCTTGATATAAATTAAGACAGTAAGTTGTAGCCAGGGTGAGTAGGGGGAAGAACTTAAGGAGAAAGTGGAAGGGACTGCTATGGACATCCGGTCTTCCAACAGCCCAAGGAGGAAAAGATTTGAATGCAAGATCCTCTTGGATCCAAAAATTCAGGAAACTGAATCCGTTGTAACAACATTGTAATCAAACATACATCACAACATGATTAAAACAACTCGAATGGATCATCCATGTCGGAGCCTTCAATATCAGAGGCAAAAGAGGTGGAAACAAAAGATGACTGTCACTAAACAAGAAGTCTCAAAATGCAATACATAACCAAAGAACTAGAGGATTTACTAAAACTTTACATGCGAGAGCTTAGCTCAACCATCGACCTTGACAAAATATCAAAATAAACTATTTATACTCAGAACAACTAGCTCCCACCAGGGGCACGCTCTGACCATTGCATTCAAGGCTCGACGTCTGCATCTTCTTCTGTCAGGCTGCACTTGCATTCTTATGTCAGACGCAATATCAGATCGGTATGGGATTTGCAGAAAAACCCATTTAACAGGGGGACTTTGTGCTGACACTCTGCCTCCATGGCCATCTTTTCCATGCTTTCATTTATGGGGTGAATCAATCTTTTAACCACCTCCCCCACTTTCATTAACTACTTCCATCGGGATTGGGATGAAATCTAACACCCATGAATGCTCTAGGAGACGTTCATGGCTCCTTCAAGTCAATCTCGGTGCCTTGAGACCACGTAGATCTTCCTCTATGAAAATACGAGCACCCTCAGATTCTAGAGTGGCTCCTCTCCATCGCTTCCTGTGACCTCAAGTTATGACCTAGGGCTTCCTTCGTGAAATTTCAGGATTTCGCATTTCGAGAATCCTCACTCTCCTTGATTCCAAACATCTTAATGCTTGAATATGCAAAATAGCCCATCCCGATTGACGATTGGATTCACTCGAAATTCAACGGCCAGGATGATTGCTCGAAAACCTAAGTTGCCCATTACTCAATAGACACTTACGCTTCTTTATGGCCCCGTTTCCTATATAACCACGGGCTGTGATCGTGGGCCCAACTTCTGGGCGCTTCTCAACTTCACGTTTTGCAAATCTATATTGTGCTCCATGCTAAAACCTTTGAGTCATGAAATCATGATTTCTCAAATCAGATGCCAAGCGTCCCTTTGAATCAGACGACCCAGATGTATATCGGCATTTCGGGACTTCGAGTAGTCTTCGGCATTTCAGAACTCAGGAAGTCTGTGCATTCCTCACTTCAGCTTTCCCGAAATTACTTTCTCCATGATTCTGATTTGGTGCCACATGTCCTGTTGGATCGGATGGCTACTGTTGATTTCGTACTTTGGGGGTTTGGGTCTTTCACAAATAACTTCAAAAACGTTATGAATTCCTGATTTCCGCGACTATTATTTATCATCGATCTCTGAACTTTGAAATGAAAATTCCTTCACCAAATTGAACTTTCTCTCTCGTTTCATTTGAGTCCATATCTAATCGCTCTAAGTGTTGTGCTTATGCTCACTACTGCGTCCTGTATAAATAATTACTTGTACGACTGGTCAAGGGCTTGGGAAAGAGAAGGATCAATGACAGAGGTAGAGAGAGCAGCAATTGACCCAAAGAAAACAAAGTCTTAGGGCCAAGACTTCTCAGAAAGGATTACACAAAACAAAAGGTCGCTCAAACGATCAAGGACATACACAGATCAAATTATAATCCGAAAGGGGAAAAACTTAAGGTTGGGTCTGCGGAAAGGAGAGAGACAAGGAAAAACTACAGACTTAGGTAGAACCACAAACCCACAAGACTCTGACAAGTTTATGTGATAATAGATCAGATAAGGACCTCCCTTACTAAAAGAGGTCAGACTCATGTCCATAAGTATTGGAAGGATTGGGGAACTTTAGAGAAGGGATATGAAAGAATTTGGAAAAATTTGGCAAACTGGCCTCTCCACTTTAGCAATGAGGAAAAACATAGTCTAGAAGAGGAGCTAATTTTTTGGAAAATACAAGTCAGAAACAGCCAAGACATTCTCCATTGGGAAACAAGGGTGAGGGAACCTTCAAATTCAAATATGTGTACCTTCATGCAATGTCCCTTACATATTCAGAGAGGAAAAGGGACTGGATGCACATTTGGAAACCTGGGATATGGCAAAAAATCTTAGCCTTTTTATGGTTGGTTTTAACGTGAAAAGTCCTAACTTGGGATAAGTTAAGAAAGAGAGGGTATGAAGGTCCCTCCATCTATATGTTATGTAGGCAGGAAGAAGAAAATATAAATCACCTTCTCTGCAATTTTCAGGAAGCGGGAGTCCTATGGGACAACGGTGCAGAGATTTTATGATGATTCGAGAGATTCAGCAATGACACAACTTGAACCATAACAGAATGAATCATCGATCCCTTTCAAAAAACTATACTAAACAAATCCTAGGAGCACTTTCCAGGAATTTGTGGAAGGAAAAAAACAAAAGAATTTTTAAACAAAATATGTTTCCAATTCAACAAGTCTGGGGTAAAATCCAAGAAAATGTTCAAGAATTCATAGCTTCTTCTACCTAGTCGAAAGAAGATAGATTGTCGACCGCGGAGGAGGAAATAATATTCATTCAATGGAGACTCGATCAGGAATATCAACAAATGAACAAAGTCCCATCCATACCAGGAATAAATCCACCCAACTATGGATGCCTCTAGAGGACAGGGTAATCAAGTTGAACTTCGACGAAGCATCAAAGGAAAACCCTGGGAAGTCAAGGGATAAGGGGATCTTGAAAATTCTAAAGGTGTGATTTTGGACATGTTTGCAATAAAATTACAAAACAATACCAATAACGAAGTTGAATTAGAAGGCCTTCTTCGAGGGCTCGTCATGGCTAGAATGAAGGGAATAAAGATTGGTGGAAGAGGGTGACTTGCTCCTAATAATCTCGTCTCTCAAACGTCTAATCTATGACTCTAACATAAAAAACCTCTCAACAAATGAGATACTATCCTATGGTTGGACACAGATTGTCAAAATAATCAAGAGCTTCCCTGTGATTATCCTAATTCAGGTGTGAAGGATCACAAACTCAGTGGCAGATTACTTGGCCAACCTAGGTGTCCAACAATTGAATAAGCTTACCACATGGAAATTAAGGGACCCCACCAATCTACCCATCTGGTACGAGGCCACGGAGATAAATAATATTGATACCAGGCCCCTAGATGGGGGTGTTAGAATTTGAAAACATGTGCCCCACCTCGAAGCTCGACAAGACGATAAAGCCAGCTCGAGCATTGAAAGGGTGGGCAAGTGCCCTGAAAATACAACGGTCTCAATCATCGACCAATAAGGTTAATTATGGCAGGACGATCGATTGTCGCGTCAATGACGCCAACCTTGAATATTGATCGCATGGCTAGTATGGATGGTTATTTACCGGTACATGTGGTATCAATCGATGTCATGGTGATGATTCAATGAGAGATGAACAAGGATGGTAATCAATGGAGAAGGTGGCTCATACAGAGCATGGCATGCATAATGAAGGTTAGTTATGGGAATCTATATGGAAGTACTACGGGTGAAGGAGACTCCAATATGAATCATCTAGAAGAGACTATTAAAATACCTCAAGCCATAAGAGGTGTAGTGCATGGCTATTTCAATATAGGAGACTATTTTAATGGATCAATTTTGGAAAAATTAAGTGCGTTGGATCACCTTTGTTAGAGGAGTGACCCGAAAATCCAAGGAATTTGGGAATGGGTGTGGAATTGGAAGCCTGGTAAGGTTCTCCCGTGGATTTTTCCTCTATCTAGGATAAAGGGGAGAACTCTATGGGGACACTGTCTCAAAAAGGCTATGCGGTATATCTCGAGTCCTTCTTAGAGTCAGGTGAGGAAAGGTGTGAGGTTGTATTTCCATAGGCATCCAAAGAGTAAGTCATTCAACACAAGAGAGGATTTGCAGCTTGGGTCGTTTAAACTGGGAAAGAGAAGCAGGATGGCCAGAAAAGGGATGCGAGGGAATAGGCAGAAACAAAAGTAGAACCAGGCCTCCTCTTCCCAAGGCTTGATCAATCACATCAGGGATGCAAGGGAAGCTTGGATGGTCGGGTTGAGATTCAAATACCCTTTTTATGAGGAGGAGAAGCAAACTATAGTGGATATTTAGGAAGTGATTCATCTTCAATGGCACAATACATCCAAAGTGTACATTGTTCAAGAAGTCAAGGCTTGGGTTAAGGACCCGCAATATGCTAGGACCAGGGAGACAAAGTACTTCAAGATAGCACAAACCTATTGGATTGTGAAGGCTATAATTGCACAAGATATTGAGAAAGTCATAAAATATAATGACACCACCCTTTAGGCAGTCAATATGTTGGAAGGGAATTTTGAACTCTTTTGTTGCTCTCAATTTGGCATCAAATTCTAAGTTAGGTAGGAGGATCAGAACAGAGACAAATCTGCAAGCACATCTAGGGACATGAGTCTGCCTAGTTCGCATGAATTCCCCATCCCGATCGAGGACGAGGAAAATCCAAGCGAGGTTGTTGGTGAAATCAAAAAGTTGGAAGGCCACCTAGAGACTCCTCAAAAACCCAGAGGTTGATTTGTCAGGTTTTTCTCTTTTTCCTTTTTACATAAGAAGCATAGTATTAGGAAGTTTATAGCATGAATTGGCCTCGAACTTAGATTGTTAAGTGATTTTTGGGCTTCTCTTATTGATGTAGGATTGTGATCTCCTTTTTTGAGCTAGGCTTGATCTTTGGTCAATCTATTAGTCCTTCTAGATTGTAGACTGTTATGATTTTTGAACATATACATTTGACCGGTGAGGGTTTTGGTTTCCTTTTTGGAAGACCCTCACTTAATCGTCTATACTACTTATTTTTATATATAGAAATATAAATACTATGTTTTAGTTAAAAATATATATATTTGTGTGTGAATCGGAGATGGCAACGATGGGAGGAGGAGCAACAACAATCGCAGCAGGTCGAGACGCACACAAGTGTGCATGAGTGGGAATCTAGGGAGAGGGAGAGGGAGTTGTTCCCTCGCCCTATTTTGTATCCAACACATGACCTTTTGATGGATGTTAGTATCCTAAAGTTTTATCAGTAGGGTACATGAGACAAACAAAGTTTTCTCACACAAGAATTATCCAAAATACTTGGAATATAACATAATAATCCATGTAGGAATAATGTATAAAATATGAATAGATGAGATGATGTACAATTGAGAATGAGGGATCGTTTATATACCCATGTAGGGATGCCCTTAACCAATAGTCATGTCCTTTGAGACATGTCCTTTCATTATTAATAATTATTATTTATTAATTATCATTTAATTATTATGTTATTAATATATATTTTATATGTATAATGTTCATGACATTGC
>ML788226.1:0-10205 GCA_009831015.1 Picea engelmannii | reverse complement strand
TTTATATATATATATATATATATATATATATATATATATATATATATATATATATATATATATATATATATATATATTCTAAGAGGAGTTATAAGGAGTAATCCGAAATTCTTGACGTCAATATCGACGAAAGACAAATGGAGTCTAAAATGACGAATGTAAGATTTTCTTATGAAGGATGTTTCATTTCAACTTACAAGTTATTTACATTAAAAGGGATTATTCAAGGAAGAGATGTTAACATCGTTATCAGCATGACCCAAGATGAAAATTCTATTAATATTAATTTGGCGAATCAATTATTTATTTCGGAGCATAACATAAGTGAAAAGAAAAATATCTTTTGCAAGAGGCAATATGAAATTGAAGACTTGCAAGTAACAATTGATGATTATGAATATATATCTCAATTCAATGTCACAACTATGTATAGAGAAGAAATCGTCATCATTATCTGATTACCCTGGTTTAAAAGTCTAGGTACCTTCATTTTAAACATATAAAAAAGGTTTGTGACTTTTCCCTATAAAAAGAAGATGATGACTTTTCAAGACATTACTATGAGGTCAAAATCGATAACACCTTCATCAAAAGACTTTAAAGATATCTCGAAGGTGATCCTTCCAGATAATCAGAACTCAATATCAAAGATGCAAAAAGAATATGATGAAGTTATTGCTGATAAAAACCAAGACATATCTCGTTTAAAAAATCATAGTAAAAAACTTCTTACTCAAATTAAGAAGTCAAGGGATACAAAACAACATGTCTAGGAGTTGGAGCAAGAGAATCAAGACCTCGGGAAGAAATTATCAGGAAATGACGAAGAAGCTTCTCGTTTGAAGAACCTTAATAAAAAATTGCTTGAACAAATTAAAAAGATGAAAGATGAAAAGCCAGAAAATCGAAGTATTATAAATAAAGTCAACAAATTAGAAGATGAAGAAGAAATTTCATGCCTAAGGGTTCATAATCAAAATTTACTAACACAAATTAAAAATTTGAAGCATGATAAGAAGACTTTACAAGAAAAGCTAGATCACAAAACATCATTAGTTGATAAGAAAATGATGACAGACCCAATCAACCTTACAACTCAAAAGGAGGCAAATCCAACTGATGTAAAGAAGTTTTCAAATGTCAAGGTACAAACAAGCCAGAGATATGAAAAAAACTCAATTCCAAAAGTTAATCAAGAAAAAGCTATAAGTATACGAAGTAAAGATCAAGTTGCGAGGATGCCTTATCGACATCCTAATCACAAAAGTTGATACTTCAACCAATCAATGTATCAACTGAAACAAATAACCGCTATGTCGATAAATATTACTTCCACTACAAGTGCGGGTCAAAATAAAAGCTATCATGGGAGTAGAAATGTATCAAGTTCTTTCCAAGAACCCTATAAAAACCCAAATCTCCAGAAGATCGAATTAGGATGGGCAGACTCCTTTACAATTCGATAGTTCTGCTCAGCGCTTAGAAGATCCTATTGTCTCAGGTCCTCAATGATTACTAACTCAAGAATGAAGAATCATGATAGAATAATTACAAGCTAGAGAAAGATATAAGTCTTCCATAAAGTATGCTTTGAGGACAAATAATTTTTAAGGGGAAGGCAATGTCATGAACATTATACATATAAAATATATATTAATAACATAATAATTAAATGATAATTAATAAATAATAATTATTAATAATGAAAGGACATGTCTCAAAGGACATGACTATTGGTTAAGGGCATCCCTACATGGGTATATAAACGATCCCTCATTCTCAATTGTACATCATCTCATCTATTCATATTTTATACATTATTCCTACATGGATTATTATGTTATATTCCAAGTATTTTGGATAATTCTTGTGTGAGAAAACTTTGTTTGTCTCATGTACCCTACTGATAAAACTTTAGGATACTAACATCCATCAAAAGGTCATGTGTTGGATACAAAATAGGGCGAGGGAACAACTCCCTCTCCCTCTCCCTAGATTCCCACTCATGCACACTTGTGTGCGTCTCGACCTGCTGCGATTGTTGTTGCTCCTCCTCCCATCGTTGCCATCTCCGATTCACACACAAATATATATATTTTTAACTAAAACATAGTATTTATATTTCTATATATAAAAATAAGTAGTATAGACGATTAAGTGAGGGTCTTCCAAAAAGGAAACCAAAACCCTCACCGGTCAAATGTATATGTTCAAAAATCATAACAGTCTACAATCTAGAAGGACTAATAGATTGACCAAAGATCAAGCCTAGCTCAAAAAAGGAGATCACAATCCTACATCAATAAGAGAAGCCCAAAAATCACTTAACAATCTAAGTTCGAGGCCAATTCATGCTATAAACTTCCTAATACTATGCTTCTTATGTAAAAAGGAAAAAGAGAAAAACCTGACAAATCAACCTCTGGGTTTTTGAGGAGTCTCTAGGTGGCCTTCCAACTTTTTGATTTCACCAACAACCTCGCTTGGATTTTCCTCGTCCTCGATCGGGATGGGGAATTCATGCGAACTAGGCAGACTCATGTCCCTAGATGTGCTTGCAGATTTGTCTCTGTTCTGATCCTCCTACCTAACTTAGAATTTGATGCCAAATTGAGAGCAACAAAAGAGTTCAAAATTCCCTTCCAACATATTGACTGCCTAAAGGGTGGTGTCATTATATTTTATGACTTTCTCAATATCTTGTGCAATTATAGCCTTCACAATCCAATAGGTTTGTGCTATCTTGAAGTACTTTGTCTCCCTGGTCCTAGCATATTGCGGGTCCTTAACCCAAGCCTTGACTTCTTGAACAATGTACACTTTGGATGTATTGTGCCATTGAAGATGAATCACTTCCTAAATATCCACTATAGTTTGCTTCTCCTCCTCATAAAAAGGGTATTTGAATCTCAACCCGACCATCCAAGCTTCCCTTGCATCCCTGATGTGATTGATCAAGCCTTGGGAAGAGGAGGCCTGGTTCTACTTTTGTTTCTGCCTATTCCCTCGCATCCCTTTTCTGGCCATCCTGCTTCTCTTTCCCAGTTTAAACGACCCAAGCTGCAAATCCTCTCTTGTGTTGAATGACTTACTCTTTGGATGCCTATGGAAATACAACCTCACACCTTTCCTCACCTGACTCTAAGAAGGACTCGAGATATACCGCATAGCCTTTTTGAGACAGTGTCCCCATAGAGTTCTCCCCTTTATCCTAGATAGAGGAAAAATCCACGGGAGAACCTTACCAGGCTTCCAATTCCACACCCATTCCCAAATTCCTTGGATTTTCGGGTCACTCCTCTAACAAAGGTGATCCAACGCACTTAATTTTTCCAAAATTGATCCATTAAAATAGTCTCCTATATTGAAATAGCCATGCACTACACCTCTTATGGCTTGAGGTATTTTAATAGTCTCTTCTAGATGATTCATATTGGAGTCTCCTTCACCCGTAGTACTTCCATATAGATTCCCATAACTAACCTTCATTATGCATGCCATGCTCTGTATGAGCCACCTTCTCCATTGATTACCATCCTTGTTCATCTCTCATTGAATCATCACCATGACATCGATTGATACCACATGTACCGGTAAATAACCATCCATACTAGCCATGCGATCAATATTCAAGGTTGGCGTCATTGACGCGACAATCGATCGTCCTGCCATAATTAACCTTATTGGTCGATGATTGAGACCGTTGTATTTTCAGGGCACTTGCCCACCCTTTCAATGCTCGAGCTGGCTTTATCGTCTTGTCGAGCTTCGAGGTGGGGCACATGTTTTCAAATTCTAACACCCCCATCTAGGGGCCTGGTATCAATATTATTTATCTCCGTGGCCTCGTACCAGATGGGTAGATTGGTGGGGTCCCTTAATTTCCATGTGGTAAGCTTATTCAATTGTTGGACACCTAGGTTGGCCAAGTAATCTGCCACTGAGTTTGTGATCCTTCACACCTGAATTAGGATAATCACAGGGAAGCTCTTGATTATTTTGACAATCTGTGTCCAACCATAGGATAGTATCTCATTTGTTGAGAGGTTTTTTATGTTAGAGTCATAGATTAGACGTTTGAGAGACGAGATTATTAGGAGCAAGTCACCCTCTTCCACCAATCTTTATTCCCTTCATTCTAGCCATGACGAGCCCTCGAAGAAGGCCTTCTAATTCAACTTCGTTATTGGTATTGTTTTGTAATTTTATTGCAAACATGTCCAAAATCACACCTTTAGAATTTTCAAGATCCCCTTATCCCTTGACTTCCCAGGGTTTTCCTTTGATGCTTCGTCGAAGTTCAACTTGATTACCCTGTCCTCTAGAGGCATCCATAGTTGGGTGGATTTATTCCTGGTATGGATGGGACTTTGTTCATTTGTTGATATTCCTGATCGAGTCTCCATTGAATGAATATTATTTCCTCCTCCGCGGTCGACAATCTATCTTCTTTCGACTAGGTAGAAGAAGCTATGAATTCTTGAACATTTTCTTGGATTTTACCCCAGACTTGTTGAATTGGAAACATATTTTGTTTAAAAATTCTTTTGTTTTTTTCCTTCCACAAATTCCTGGAAAGTGCTCCTAGGATTTGTTTAGTATAGTTTTTTGAAAGGGATCGATGATTCATTCTGTTATGGTTCAAGTTGTGTCATTGCTGAATCTCTCGAATCATCATAAAATCTCTGCACCGTTGTCCCATAGGACTCCCGCTTCCTGAAAATTGCAGAGAAGGTGATTTATATTTTCTTCTTCCTGCCTACATAACATATAGATGGAGGGACCTTCATACCCTCTCTTTCTTAACTTATCCCAAGTTAGGACTTTTCACGTTAAAACCAACCATAAAAAGGCTAAGATTTTTTGCCATATCCCAGGTTTCCAAATGTGCATCCAGTCCCTTTTCCTCTCTGAATATGTAAGGGACATTGCATGAAGGTACACATATTTGAATTTGAAGGTTCCCTCACCCTTGTTTCCCAATGGAGAATGTCTTGGCTGTTTCTGACTTGTATTTTCCAAAAAATTAGCTCCTCTTCTAGACTATGTTTTTCCTCATTGCTAAAGTGGAGAGGCCAGTTTGCCAAATTTTTCCAAATTCTTTCATATCCCTTCTCTAAAGTTCCCCAATCCTTCCAATACTTATGGACATGAGTCTGACCTCTTTTAGTAAGGGAGGTCCTTATCTGATCTATTATCACATAAACTTGTCAGAGTCTTGTGGGTTTGTGGTTCTACCTAAGTCTGTAGTTTTTCCTTGTCTCTCTCCTTTCCGCAGACCCAACCTTAAGTTTTTCCCCTTTCGGATTATAATTTGATCTGTGTATGTCCTTGATCGTTTGAGCGACCTTTTGTTTTGTGTAATCCTTTCTGAGAAGTCTTGGCCCTAAGACTTTGTTTTCTTTGGGTCAATTGCTGCTCTCTCTACCTCTGTCATTGATCCTTCTCTTTCCCAAGCCCTTGACCAGTCGTACAAGTAATTATTTATACAGGACGCAGTAGTGAGCATAAGCACAACACTTAGAGCGATTAGATATGGACTCAAATGAAACGAGAGAGAAAGTTCAATTTGGTGAAGGAATTTTCATTTCAAAGTTCAGAGATCGATGATAAATAATAGTCGCGGAAATCAGGAATTCATAACGTTTTTGAAGTTATTTGTGAAAGACCCAAACCCCCAAAGTACGAAATCAACAGTAGCCATCCGATCCAACAGGACATGTGGCACCAAATCAGAATCATGGAGAAAGTAATTTCGGGAAAGCTGAAGTGAGGAATGCACAGACTTCCTGAGTTCTGAAATGCCGAAGACTACTCGAAGTCCCGAAATGCCGATATACATCTGGGTCGTCTGATTCAAAGGGACGCTTGGCATCTGATTTGAGAAATCATGATTTCATGACTCAAAGGTTTTAGCATGGAGCACAATATAGATTTGCAAAACGTGAAGTTGAGAAGCGCCCAGAAGTTGGGCCCACGATCACAGCCCGTGGTTATATAGGAAACGGGGCCATAAAGAAGCGTAAGTGTCTATTGAGTAATGGGCAACTTAGGTTTTCGAGCAATCATCCTGGCCGTTGAATTTCGAGTGAATCCAATCGTCAATCGGGATGGGCTATTTTGCATATTCAAGCATTAAGATGTTTGGAATCAAGGAGAGTGAGGATTCTCGAAATGCGAAATCCTGAAATTTCACGAAGGAAGCCCTAGGTCATAACTTGAGGTCACAGGAAGCGATGGAGAGGAGCCACTCTAGAATCTGAGGGTGCTCGTATTTTCATAGAGGAAGATCTACGTGGTCTCAAGGCACCGAGATTGACTTGAAGGAGCCATGAACGTCTCCTAGAGCATTCATGGGTGTTAGATTTCATCCCAATCCCGATGGAAGTAGTTAATGAAAGTGGGGGAGGTGGTTAAAAGATTGATTCACCCCATAAATGAAAGCATGGAAAAGATGGCCATGGAGGCAGAGTGTCAGCACAAAGTCCCCCTGTTAAATGGGTTTTTCTGCAAATCCCATACCGATCTGATATTGCGTCTGACATAAGAATGCAAGTGCAGCCTGACAGAAGAAGATGCAGACGTCGAGCCTTGAATGCAATGGTCAGAGCGTGCCCCTGGTGGGAGCTAGTTGTTCTGAGTATAAATAGTTTATTTTGATATTTTGTCAAGGTCGATGGTTGAGCTAAGCTCTCGCATGTAAAGTTTTAGTAAATCCTCTAGTTCTTTGGTTATGTATTGCATTTTGAGACTTCTTGTTTAGTGACAGTCATCTTTTGTTTCCACCTCTTTTGCCTCTGATATTGAAGGCTCCGACATGGATGATCCATTCGAGTTGTTTTAATCATGTTGTGATGTATGTTTGATTACAATGTTGTTACAACGGATTCAGTTTCCTGAATTTTTGGATCCAAGAGGATCTTGCATTCAAATCTTTTCCTCCTTGGGCTGTTGGAAGACCGGATGTCCATAGCAGTCCCTTCCACTTTCTCCTTAAGTTCTTCCCCCTACTCACCCTGGCTACAACTTACTGTCTTAATTTATATCAAGACCTCATCTTCTTGTGCACAACAAACCATTTTTCTGAGTTAAAGTGATATCATATTGAGTTTACATCCATTAGACCCCCTTAAATTTATTCATTGTGACATAAAAAACTGATGGGTACTAGGCTTACCTCTGCTTCAATCCAGAGGTGACTTCTAGTGATAACATTTCTGCAACAGATGGTGTGATAGGAAAATGAGAAACAACTACTGGAGTTGCTATAGGAGAATAATGAAAGTTACCAGAATCACCTGGTTCAACAATAGAAGTACCCTCCTGAAGGGGTTTTTGTCTTTTGATAATTTTCTTTGGATCAACTTCAGGTGTCACTAAAGGAAGCTATGGAATAGACCTAGTGTGTTTGCCTATAGAAGCCACAGTTGAAATAGTGGAGTCATCTCAAAGGAGTCGCCAGGTGAAAAAATGCAATCTTCAATGGTTCTGATATCCGATACACCTTTAGAATCATAGGCTCTTTATCGTTCTATACCAGGTAAAAGTATTCAATTCATCTCCGAAAATGGTGCTATAAATGTTAGCACTAGAATTCACCTCTGGATTGTAGTAGAGGTAAGCCCAGTACCCATCAGTTTTTTATGTTACAATGAATAAATTTAAGGGGGGTCTAATGGATGTAAACTTAGAATGATATCACTTTAACTCAGAAAACTAGGCTGTTATGCACATGCATATGAGGTCTTGATCTAGCTTCAGAGAGTAAGTGTTAGCTAGGGTGAGTAGGGGGAAGAAATTGAGGATAAATGGAAGGGACTACCATGGACATCCGGTCTTCCAACAACCCTAGGAGGAAAATATTTGAATACAAGATCCTCTTGGATCCAAAACTTCAGGAAACTGAAGCCGTTGTAACAACACTACAATCAAACATACATCACAACATGATTGCAACAACTCGACTGGATCATCCATGCCCGAGCCTTCAATATCAGAGGCAAAAGAGATGGAAACGAAAGATGACTGTCATTAAACAAGAAGTCTCAAAATGCAATACATAACCAGAGAACTAGAGGATTTACTAAAACTTTACATGCGAGAGATTAGCTCAACCATCGACCTTGACAAAATATCAAAATAAAATATTTATACTCATAAAAACTTTCTCCCACCAGGGGTGTGCTCTGGTCATTGCATTCAAGGCTTGATGTCTGCATCTTCTTCTGTCAGGCTATACTTGTATTATTCTATCAGATGCAAGATTAGATCGGTATGGTCTTTGCAGAAAAACCCATTTGACAGGGGGACTTTGTGCTGACACTCTGCCTCCATGACCAAATTTTCCATGCTTTCCTTTTATGGGGTTAAATGAGGTTTCAACCACCTCCCCCACTTTCATTAACTACTTCCATCAGAATTGGGATGAAATATGACAGCCATGAATGCTCCAAGAGACGTTCACGGCTCCTTGAAGTCAATCCCGATGCCTTGAGACCACATATATCTTCCTCTGTGAAAATACGGGCACCCTTGGCTTTTGGAATGGATCCTCTCCATCGCTTCATGTGACCTTAGGTCATGAACTGGGGCTTCCTTCATGAAATTTCAGGATTTCACATTTCGGGAATCCTCACTCTCCTTGATTCCAAACATCCCGATGCTTGAATCTGCAAAATAGCCCATCTAGATTGACGGTCTTTTTTGCTCAGAATTCAACGAACATGATGCTTGCTTGAAAACCTCAGCTGCCCGACACTCAATAGGCACTTACCCTTATTTATGGCCTCGTTTCCTATATAACCACGGGTTGTGATCGTGGGCCCAAATCCTGGGCACTTCGCGACTTCAGGTTTCATGAATCTATACTGTGCTCCATGCTAAAACCTCTGAGTTGAAAAATCGCGATTTCTCAGATTAGATGCCATGCGTCCCTTTGAATTGGACGACCCAAATATATATTAACATTTTAGGACTTCGGGTAGTCTTCGACATTTCAGAACTCGGGAAGTCTACACATTCCTTACTTTAGCTTTCCTGAAATGAATTTCTCCATGATTCGGATCTGGTGCCACGTGTCCTATTGGATGGGATGGCTCTTGTTGATTTCGGATTTTGGGGGTTCAAATATTTCATAAATAACTTCAACAATGTTTCGAACTCCCGATTTCTACGACCATTATTCGTCCCTGATCTCTGAAATTTGAAATGAAAATTCCTTCGCCAAACTGAACTTTCTCCCTCTCTTGATTTGAGTCCATATATGATCGCTCTAAGTGTTGTGCTTGTGCTCATTGCTGTGGCCTGTATAAATAATTACTTGGATGACTGGACGGGGGCTTGGGAAAGAGAAGAATCAATGACAGAGGTAGAGAGAGCAATGATTGAACCAAAGAATACAAAATCTTGGGGCTGAGACTTCTCAGAAAGGATTACACAAAAAAAAATGTCACTCAAATGATCGAGGACAAACACAGATCAAATTACAAGCCGAAAGGGGAAAAACTTAAGGTTGGGTCTATGAAAAGGAGAGAGACAGGGAAAAAATACAGACTTAGGTAGAAACCACAAACCCACAAGACTCTGATAATTTTATGTGATAACATGATCCATTCCCTCTTTTTCGGTCAATGTGGGCAATTTTTCCCAAGCGTCTTCACAAAAAAGGGTCGACTTGCCATCATGAACCTTCTAAAAGATTTATTTTTGGAATAAATCTGTATTCTTCCAAGCATAGTTCCAGATGAGAGATCATGTTTGAGTACCATCCATCATGATTATATCTTGTTGTGCCACATACATAGCATAATTTTTCCCATAGAGCATCTGGGTATCTGACCCATATCCACCATAGTTTGGCTGCTAATGCTTTCCCTGCATACAAAGGATATCTAATACCCACACCGCCACGGGATTTGGGCCTGCACAACTTTTCCCAAGCTACTAAGGCCCACTTGTTTTCTTTGGTAGCCCCACCCTAGAGGAAGGTCCTTTGGATGTTTTTGATTTTTTTGAGGACCCCTTTGGGAGAAACCATCTCTGAAAAGAGATAAAGGGGCATGAAACTTAAGACTGATTTAATTAGAAGGATTCTCCTCGGGAGGATGAGGAAGCGATGGGTCCAATTCAATAATTTATCTTATAACTTCCCCAACATCTCTTTCTAGGAGGTAATCGTAATGTGTTTGTTTATTAATGGGGATCCC
>ML788225.1:869763-884010 GCA_009831015.1 Picea engelmannii | reverse complement strand
CAAACCTATGATAAGACTTCCTCCAAACTCATCCAGAAAGAAGGTTCTCCAACTTTGTCCACCGAAATCGCCTCAAGGAAGCACAAATCCTCCCAAGTGGAGCGACTTGTCTCCTTGAGGGAGTTCCCCCCCCCTTCATTTAAGTCTTTCTTAGAATCCCAAAGATGGTCTTGCTCTCCTTGTCTTCCCAAAAATTCCTTCTTGGATTGTGCGCCCTTGTTTTCTTATAGGGACTCCAAAGGTCACCATCGCGAACCGTCACATCCTTTATGGGTGTCACACCCTTTTGTGAACCCATGTGCCCAAATGAATTGTTTCACCCTTTTGCGGACCCGATCGCCCAAATGAACCCAGGCACTCATCAACCGTCATGCCCTTTTGGACCAACACACCCCAACCTTGGTGTGTTCCCCATGCCAGGCGCACTCGAATCTCTTGGTCACTTCATACTTGAGAAAGCCCCTTGACGTGTTCACATGCCCAAGGCACCTACTTGCCCAACTTGGGTGTTGGAGCAACCCCAAGTTCAGTCTCCTTGAGGGCTTGGGTGAGGGTCTCCGAACTCATGTAGTTGAAGACCTTACACCTACAACATTTGATATGTAGTTATAATATAATAAATAATTTTTTATTATTTTATTTATAACTTTGTTGATATTAGATTTAAAATGATTCTTGATTAGTTAAAAGTTATCAAGAATTCAACACCCATAGATATTTAACGAGAATGAAAATCTACCTCTTTGCTGATCAACTCAAGATGATATGTCTACTAACATTTTCAAATAACAATCCATAAAAATTATGACAAATTTTTAACACCTTAAAAAATCTCTATATTATATCAAAAGATTATCTACATATTTTCTTTTATTATAATATTTTTTATTTATTTAATTTTATTGGAATGTATACACTATTGAACGCTGACTGATTCCTAAACCAGATTCCCATTGGGGATCGTTTGCCATAAATAAATGTTGATATTGATCCTTAGATATCTTTATGGAGTATAATTTCAAATTTCAACATAAGAAACTCTTCTTATCCACTATATACACATGATAATAAACAAGATTCTGAATTGGGATCGTGTGCCATAAATAATGTCCATAGTAATGTGTGGTTGCAGGGTTTATCAACATCACAATCACATGAGAGGGCGATATTTATTAAAAGACTCGCCCATTCCCATTATGGGACGAGCATTATAAGGATGGTTGAAAAGTGTTTTCAAAATTTGATTATGGTTGGAATTTGCACAAATAAAAATTCTAAGTATGATGGGTTTTTAATAAAAATAAGGTTTTGGGTTGGGTTAGTGATATATAATTATTTAGTTTACGAGAGTATAATCATAACAAAGTTTAATCTTGGCATTTTGCTGATCACAAACCGGACCATGGAAGATACTTAAGTAGTGGCTCATAATAAGATAATTAATTACTTTTTATTTTTCATAAATATTCTATAAATTATAATAATAAGAAGTATATAAACCTTATATTAGAAATTGTAAATATTTTTTTAGTTTTAGGATAGTTTTTGTTGTGTTATCTTTTAGGTTTTTCTTGTGTTTTCTTTTAGGTTTCTTATTCGTCTTTCTTTGTTTGCTTTTAATTAATTTTATTTCTTTTATATTTGTGTTTGTTGTTTTTTTGTCACTCTTCTTTTTAGTTGGGTTTTGTTTTTGTTTAAGTCTTGGTTTCGTTCATTTTATTTTTTCTCTTATTTTTGTCTTTTCTACCTTTTATTTTTTCATTTTATTGTTTTTTCCTGTTTTATTTTTTTTCTTTTTATTGTTATTTAGTTTTTACTTAGATTAATCTATTTGGCCTTATTTCAATTTTTATTTCCTTCTATTCGTGTTTATTGGTTATTTCTGTTTGATTCTTATTTATATAAAATCTTTAAATTTTATATAATTATTTTTTTATATTTAATAAATTAAATTTTATTTTTTTTTAATCTTTTGTTTTTGTCTTTTCACGATATTTTTCTATATTTTATAGTTTTTTTTTTATATTTTAATATTTTAATTTTATTTTTATTGTTTTGGTGGTTCTTTTTATTTCTCTTCTTATTTATGTTAATAGTGTAGATTAAATATATACTATTCATTTTTTTAATATTTTTTATTGGTTAAGGTTTAGATTTCCTAAGTTTTGGTTGATCTTTCTTTTTTGTTTGTTTTCTTTTTCTTTATTATATTAATATGTTTTAAATTTGGGACTTCTCTTCGTCAATTTTTTCATGATGATACATAATGATTTATTATGAAACATCGAATAAAATTAAAATGTATACAGAAATCTTTCTATACAATAAAAACTCCCACACAAGTCTTAAATTCAAAGTATAAAATTTATTTGATTTCTTAGAATTAATAATTTGTGTATAATTATAATTGTATATTTTTTTGGAATATATACTTAAATATAGAAAATAGTATTGAAGAAATTTCAAAATATAAATAGAAAACTAATAAATAGTATCTTTTCTTGGCTTCTCATTTAACAAGGAGTTACATATAAGGGGATATACTATTATTGAGTGTTTTAATTCTCCTTTTCCATTCTTTGAGACAATCTTCATTCCACTTGGGACAAATTTGTATTCGTCATTTCATCATCTTAGTTTTTGGAACGATGCTTTGTTGCAGACATCTCTTCTCGTATGAATTGACAATCATTTGTTGTGTGCTCTAGGTCAAACTTAGTCTAATATTGTTGCATTCTCATTTAGAGATCATGGAGATTCTTGTTTCGGATGTGGATAGGCTTGGTATTTGGGTCTTTTTCTCACCAATTTCAACATTGTCCTATGCTCTAAGAGAGAGGTTCAATGAGTTTTGGAGCTCTTAGCCTTTGAGATTATTTCTTACATTTTGCATAAAGGGTAAGGAACAAACCAAATATCCCATACTTCCTTTGCAACATGTCCATATTGATTTCCATCCATGATCTGTCTAGTCCCATTCTTTTGACAATAATGAACCCCTTTTTCACTTTCCTATAATGGTTATATTTCCATACAAATAAAAAGAGACCCTAAGAAGTCATCACAATTGCCTCTCCATATTCTTTCATGGGCGTCTAATCCAAAAATAACTAATATAAAGTTGACTAGATTATTCTCCTTTTTTGAATGAATTACAAATCTCTCAATTTTCCATCATTAACTTGAAAATTAGCATGATTATTAAAATTCATCGTTTAACACCGAAATTAAAGAGTAAGTGAACGATCAAAACGAGACAATATGAAAACCAAATTGATACTAGAGTTCACCAAACTTTGGTTGTCTCTGGATTCACACAATCAACAAACCACTACATTATTTCTCCTTCAAAGAGACATTTTCCTTTTACAAAAAGGGTTGAATTATTTTCCCAATAAGGGGCTAGTTCTCTCCTTTACAAAGCACTGAAATATTCTCCTAATAAGGGGCTTACAAAATTATCCCAATGAGGGGCTTAATATTTTTTTACAAAAGGGATGATAATTTAGAAAAATACAAGCCTAATCGCTTATTCTTGTTCAAAGAGTTTATGAATATTTTTTTCTTTCTAAGAGAAAATTTGCATATATGTACTTTGACCATTCTTCATAGTTCAGAACTACCTCAACATCCTAAGGAGATAATAACTCTCTAGATCCAATAAATTATGATTTGGGCACAATTCAAAGGATGAGTTGAGGGAAAATCTCAATCATGCCCTTGAAGATCTCAACATTCCCCTTAAATTAGGAAATTACAATGCTACATAGCTCTCTCACTTGTTTTATTTTTCGATTACAATAAAAATGAAAAATACAATTTAAGTGCATAATATGTAGTAGTAAAAATTTCATTTTATATGTTTCACCATTTTTCCCAAAACTTTGACGAGCCATATATTTCTCATATGAGGTATGTTTGACCTCATTCAAACTATGTCAAAAATCTTTCTATGATCTCTTTGTTGTGCAGAAAACTTAAAAAAAAATGGAAACCTTCTAAATTTGTCAAACGTGAAGATCCTCCTACATCAATGCCCTAAAATGTTGCTAGTGAAACCCCTCAAATCATAATGGCCTCCTGCATATTCATTAGATAGATATGGAATTCATTATTCTTATAGGGATATTGTTGCCTACATGGATTCCATGTGACATCTTCCCATTTTCCTAGCTAGACATGTGTCGTTATTCTGAGTGGGCATGTCATCAACCATGATGTCCCTTAAGAGATTTAATCTTCTTGAGATTTACGTGCAGCTATATTTTTTACCATAGTGTGGAGTGTGGAGCTTAGCTTCCTCCACACCTCAAATTGATGCTACTCTACATCACCACATCCCCACATCAATGCATGTCTTTCCTTGTCACCTCAACATGTTGCATAATGTGGGGGTATCCTTCCTTATAAATCCTTGAATCCTTCCCATGTCAATTCTTTGCATGCCATTAGCATTAGTATTTACTTGAGGTAGAGTGTGGATCTACACTCTATTTCTGAATCCTTGTCTTTCCTTTAGATGGCTATATTTTGTAGTCATTTTTTTTTATTACTATAATTATATGGAGTGTAGAGTGCATAGGTAAAACCTCTACTCAACATTCGTCCTTCCCTCCATAATCTTGAGGCTCCACCATCAAAACATTAACACTAAGATTTTCACTAAGGCATGGAAAAAAGGGCTTCTTCTAAGGTACTGAAGAGAGATTTAAGGCTAGTAAACTACAAAACTTGTGATTTATACATGTTGAACCCAACTCACTATTTAGAGTGAATCCAATATCTATAATATTATTTTTTATTACTTAGAAACCATCGAAATTTTGAGGCATGAATGAACTATGCTCTAGAATTTTGACAATGGAAAACTATACCTGGCACTTAAATTTTTCTTCAAGCCTATGATGTGTTTTATCCTTAAGAAATGGGTGAATTTGGATAATCCTTATCCTACAACATATTAACCTTAACTAAAAATTACAAAGAGTGTATGCTTATAGAAAACCTACATTTTCCATAAATACTAACAAAAAACCTTAAACATTAATTTTATGATAAATGAAAAAGTATAACCTTTTGTTTTTTCAAAGTTATGTTCTTACCCTAACCTAATCATATGATTGTTATTTGACTGTTATTCATGATACGTGATGACACAAAGAAAATCAATGAAAAACAAGAAGCTCATTTCGATTATCAAATCCAAAATATAGTAAGTGTTATGAACCAAACCCTAAAATTAACATAATAAATCATAGTACACACAATGTATACAAGATGTAATCATAGAGAACAACTCTAAAATATAAGAGAACTGACCTCCTTCAAATACCCTAATACATTCTGAGATTCAAATCATATATTCATAATGACTATATTGGCTTTCATATATACCCATCCTTACTTATTGCACATGTGGACTACATTCAAAGATTGAAATCATATGTTCAAAATGACTATTTTGACCTTTATGTATACCCATTATTACTTATTGCACATATGACTATTTATTAAACTGAACTCTATTATATGTAGTTTTACTCGATATAAGTCTTTTAGAGTTTTATATATATATATATATATATATATATAATCCTTTTAGAGTTATATCATCAAAGGAATTTTAGAGTTATATCATCAAAGGAAGATGAATATAAATATTAAAATAAATGAGAAACAACAAGGTAATTTAATTGACATAAAATGTAAATTTTTTGTATGGAAATTATTTAGAAAAATATTGCACACAAAAAACTATCTTGTTTTCTATTAGCATCACATATTTATAAATCAAGTTTAGGCTTAATATAGATATGTTATCTTATCCATACAATATGTTTGTTGAGATAATATCTCAACCACATACATAAATAAGATCTAGATCTAACAAACTCCTCACCAAACATCTCACATAGATATTACAATAACTAATAATTATATGACGAGGAATATAAAAAATTAAGCATAAGACAAGTAGAAGTTCATAACTCCAACACCCTCCCTTAACAAATACGTGTCTTAATCTTTTTTCTGGTTGAGTCTTCATCAACATCTTTATCCACTTCTGAAATCTCATAGACTAAGCTCCATCACAATCGTCCATTATAAGCTACCACTTGATCCATTAAAGATACAATTGATTCAGACCATCAATTTTGTATTTTTAATGACTAGACTACTAGTCATTCTATTGACATACTTCCATCTGTTGATATACATGGCCTATCGATGTATTCACCAATTATCTAGGAAAACAATCTAGATACTGAATGTATCCAGAATCAATCTTACAACATGACACCTTCAACTATATTCATCATCATTTATTTTACACAAGATCACAAGTACACAAAGATATCAAACTGTAGACACAACCAAATGGCAGTGTTATTGGGCCACCACATTCTCCAAGAAATACAAGATTTTAAGTTAGGTTTCCCTATTATAAATACTATAGACATAACTAATGGTGGTGTTTTTTAAGTGCTTGAATGTTTATGCAGATAAATCTCAAAATAAATCTACAATATCAACAAGAATAAACTAAACCATTCACCAAGATGTTGCATGAAATTGCAAGTAGTCAGTGCTCTCTGGTGTATCGTGACAAGGGACTAATCACCTCTCGCAGATCCTTGAAATATGGTGGTGGTGAGTTTACCAATCACCTACGGGTTTTGGTGTAATGAAAGTCGTACTTCCAACACTTGGTATCAGAGCTAGAGGTCACGAGTTCGATACACACTTGGTTTGCACTGAGGGGAAGATTGTTGCATGAAATTGCAAGTAATCAATGCTCCCTGGTGTATCATGACAAGGGACTAATCGCCTCTCACTGATCCTTGAAATCCGGTGGTGGTGAGTTTACCAATCACTTGCAGGTTTGGGTGTAACGACAGTCATGCTTCCAACACAAGATACTAAACAAAATAATGTAGACAAAACACTTGAGGTATGGTAACACCATATATTAATCCTTATGGAAGGATAACACTCCTTAAGAAATGATCAAGATACATTCACAATATTCTTCATTATGCTTCAATACATTGCTTACACTTCTTTTTATAGCACTCTCTATCTTCTAGGAACCTTCTAGAAAGCCTTCTTACATTTATTACATCTAACTACCATAGTGAGAATTATCTAATATAGTGGACCTATTCCACCTTACATTGAATAACTTCCACTAATAATACATAACCACATTCCCATTGGGTACCTCCCTAGGTACCCCATATTACTTCCCTAGGTATACTACATTTCATCCCCCTTCACATGTTTTGTCCTTGAAACATGAGAATAAACCATACAATATGATTGAGTAAGCAATGTATCCAACTAGTACTAATTATGACCATCCATCCATCCTAATGGAAGTTGAACATGATGTCCAACAATTGCCTTGCCACCCTAATCTTCATGATCTGCATCTTGTCGGTGCTTCATTGGGATTGGTTCTCTATCTTGATGTCTTCTTGTAGTGCTGGTAAGCCTCCATGCACCTCTAGATTGGTTTGCTTTATGGTTCCATGTTGATGCATAAGTGGGTTGATGCTCACGCCCTTGTCTTGATGATTGTTGCTTCACTATATGATGCGGATGACAATATACAACAATTGTAGGAATCAATTCTTTTTTCTTTAAATCTGCAATACCTTATGGTTTTGATTTAACGACCTTCTTAACTTCTTTATTTTGTCCTTCTTGTGGCTTTGTTTCATGTCCTTTTGTAGACTCTTCCTTTGATTCCACTTTGGACTCTATAGTAACTTTTGTCATGGTCATCATGGGTCCTTCTGTCTTACTAAGAGACACATTTTGCAATACGATTTTTTTTTCTTGTATCACAACTTCAAAAAATTATTTTGCACATTAATATTAATGGTACCCACTGATTCTATCCAAGGATATCCCAAAAAAATATCATGATCATCCATATCTATGGCACAAAAATATGAATGTAGCACATATTTGTCCATACTTAGTGTTACAAGGGAAAATCTCTCTATGGCTAAGGGTAAAACACAAAAGATAGGTATGACTGCAGAAATGAACTCAATTTCAACATGTGCTATATAAAGTAATGTGCAATACGAGGAATAAGCCTACCTCGATCCAATCGTTTGATGTCATTCACTTTGACCCAAAGCATTACACCTGCAAGAAGTTCTCAACAAACAAGCAATGCAAGTATATAGTGATAGTATCTTAAATGGGTTAGCACATCAGATAACACAATCCATTAATAAACATTACAAACATGCCCATGGATAATAATCATATATTTGCAATATATCGATAGGACATGAAAGGAGTATTTTTATTAATAATTGATCAACAAAAGTATCAACATTACAGACTTCCGTGTCGACACTTTTCAAAACCAAGAAACCAAGTTCCTTCTAACTGGGTCTCCACCACTTCAATCTCCACCAAAGGCAAGCTCATACCAAAGAGATAATGAGATCCCCTTGACAATAAGGGAAGAGCTTGGGGGCTGAACACTATGTTCAGACTTGAGGGACAAAGGGATGCAGACTCAATATGAAGTAATTTCTCCAGAGTAACTTTGCTCTCAAAGTTGAATGCTTTCTCTCCCTTTTTTCCATAGCTCGAAATTGTGTTCTTATAGCCTCCAGAATGAAACTAAAGGGCTGAGTCAGAACGTTTCCAGTATATGGAAGGCCAAAGATCGGAGATCATTTGTCGTGATATGGAAACCCGACCTCATTTTGTATTTTCTGGCAAAAATCATGATATACGTGAGCTGTAGTGGAGCAGCAAGCATATACGCATCTTGCAAGAAAGTTAGGAAGCGTATATGTGGAAAAATATATAATTTTGTCTCTAGATTTATCAAAAAGGGGTTGATAAGTCTGCATAGGGAAATGGAAAAAGGCCCTATGTGCAAAATAGAAATGGTGAGGCAAATCTTGCTATAACAGATGCCCGCTAATGTGTGAGATCTGAGGAGTATCTGCGATGACCGAAATACATTATAAATAACACATAAGTGGAGTGGTAGAGAACCAACTAGACGAACTCAATTGCTCATTACATTATGTACTGACTTTTCATACATGGCTACCAAAAATACAATGCAGATCCATGTGGAAAATATACCAACAAGTGTTCATGGCCATGAGTAGGAAAATATAAATGCGGTTACATGCCAATAGTTGTCATAGTCACGAACAAGGCCTGGTGAAACCAGTCTCAAAATCAATCTGAAGATATTTGTATACCATGGAGTACAATCTAATCTCCCATAACTGCTGAAGTCAAATAGGTACTGGTCTGATGAAATGGAAGCAACAACTCAGGAAAGTTGTGTCTACAAAGTGATGTCTTCAAGTCTTCAATACAATTCGCCAATGGTGTAAGTCTTCATCATGTGAATAAATAAGTTGAGGTTGAACATGATGAGACATCGTTTGATTATTGGTCATTGAAGTATACCGTTAACAAACGCGAGACAACCTACCAATGATGAAAGTAGGTATCAAGGAACCGAGTACATCTCTACAAATGCGAATAAAGGAGTTGGTGTCAAACATTTGAGAGATCCATTGATCAGGAGACATTGATGTATTCCCATTTGTCAATGGTGAGAGAGCCTGCCATTAATGACTGCAAACCTCAAGGTATTCATAAAACTCTAAGTCTCGTATCCAGAATACATGAGCTGAAGCCAATGGAAAGAGACTCGTTGAAAGGAGAGCATTAAGGCATCTCTCATCAATCATCATGAGGAACAAAGAAGGAGCTTCATGATTTGGTGGAGATCAGACAAAGAACATGTTCACGAACCAACGACCTTGTGCATCTTTCGCATGTGCCAAATGCAAGTGGTACACGAAAAAGACCCTCTAAATAGCAGTTGGTGATGAAAATTGTTGACAAAGGCGAGGAAACCACCAATAAGGCTAATGGTATCCAAGACACTGCATGAATCCCAAAGTGTGAATAGATGTATTGCTTTTGAACACAAGGGAAACCACCCAGTCAACAACCCATGATGAAATGTCGGTTGTTGGGTTCCAAGTGACCTACCAATTATGAACGTAGGGCCAGGGTGCATCATAAGACCAAAGTATCATGTGATTATGAGACAAAATGAGGGTATGGTCGACATGTGAAGTCAATATTTCTGAGGAGTGGCTGACACAGGTTGATAGAATTCCTTTGAACAAGAGCATGAGACATACGGTGGACTCTGGAAGCATAGACTTAATGATTTGACAACTAGATGCAGGAGGCATCCATAATGTTCTCTATAGTGGCTAGAAGATTAACCATTCGGTAGAGAAAATTTTGTAACGAGACCAGCTTCCTAAGGCCATGCTAAACCCAAAATTATGATGAGACAAGGACTCAATAAAATTTTGCTATGTTCAAAGGCGACACGACTGCTGCCAATGACAATATAGTACTCCCTTCCCACCCGTCATTTTTTTTTTCTTAACAAGTGAATGCTATGATACAAAGGAGGGAACAAGTGTCACAAGTAAGCAAAACTAGTTCCAGTAGTGGAATGTACCTATTCTCAATGCAAGGAAATGCATGAGGGAGATGGACACTCAGGGTGATGTTCCCTCTAGGGTATAGGGTGTGAAATTGAGAAGGATAAAAACAATGCTCTACTTGGTTGAGGATGCAAACTGCTTGAGCCATGGTTTATAACGCAAAGAAAGAACCGGCTAAAGGCCCAATATTGCAAGCAAGGGCATGAGATGCAATCACAATTTAATGCCAAAAAATGTCCTCTTTTATATCTTTTAGTCCACTTGGTGTGAAAAAGGGGTAAACTTGTGCCAAATAGACATCTTTTCAAATCCAATTTACGAGTGTGAAAAAAACAAGTTCACTCGACGATCTTTTCCATTTTTGATAGTGAGTCGGAAAATAGATTAACTAAGACTCATGATCTTTCAAATCCAATTTTAACGAGTGTGAAAGGGACAAATCACTCGGCGATATTTTCAATTTTTAATAACGAGTCAGAAAAGATCTTAACTAAGACTTGGTTGGAAGATTCTAGGCGGAAAGCCATGAGGGAGGCCAAGGCTCCCGTGCTGGACTTCTATAGAATGTTTGTATCTCACGAGGAACTGACATAAGCTTGGGAAAACCCAAATCTCTCCAAGTCGAGGAGGATAAATTTCTAACGGAGGGTATCGTCTCTGTGGTATATCGGATAATGTTTCTTCTTGGAAAAGACATAGGCAGAGGCATTGGATACCTCAAAAGACCATCCCAATCAAAGGGAACCTTGTCAAGACTTGGAGGGAGAGAACTCAGGAAGAGTAAAACTCTCTCTTGTTCAAGACTAGAAATGTTAAGGACATGGCATAGAAGGTATAGAACCAGAACCAGAAGAGCAAGATCGACCAAAAATTGCATCGGTGCGACCTCTTCCTTAGAATTATCACTCTCCAAGATAAGAGTGGGGTCGATCGAATATTTCATCGATACGACCACTTCCTCAACCATTGGTTGAATAGGATGTGAGACAACAAGGTCAAGAGGTGTATCACCCCAAAAAACAAGAGTGTTGTCAGTCGAAGATTGCATCGACACAACCATTGATTGAACAAGATGAGAGATAACAAGGTCAAGAGATGCATCACCCCCAAACATAGGAGAGGTGTCAGTCAAACCACAAGTTGAACGGTATGTGAAACAACAAGGTCAAAGGATGCTTCAACCCCTAAAGGAAAAGAGGTGTCAGCCAAAGATTTCATCGGCATGATTGTTGCATCAACCAAAGAAGGAATAGAGTGTTGTGAAACCATAGATGCCTCAGAACTCGAAGGGCCCTTAGGTGAGCCCCACGCTTCTGGTATCCCAACAGTAACAAGACACAAACGACTAAGGTGACTTCCTTCGCAAATCCTGCAAAGGAATCTAGGCTTACGTCTGAGGCGTCTAGGCTTCTCAATCATATGAATTCCCCCAGCATGACTTGCAGTGGCTGGTGACATGCTCTCAACATGACTTGCAAAGGCTAGTAGAAACTCTCCAACATGACTAGCAGAGGTTGGTGATGGATGTTCAGTGTGACTAGCAGTGACCAGACATGTGCCTCCAACATGACCTGTAGCGGCTGGTTGCAGGTCTTTAACATGACTCCCAGAGGTTGTCAACCAATCTCCAACATGATTAGCAGAGGTTGGTGATATAATGCCAGTATGAAATGTAGTGACTGGACTTGTGCTCCCAGCATGACTTGCAACAGTTGGTTGCAGGTCTTCAATATGACTTGCATAGGTTGTCAACCAATCTCCAACATGACTAACAGAGGTTGGTGATATAATGCCAGTATGACACGCAATGACTGGAATTGTGCTCCCAGCATGACTTGCAACGGCTGGTTGCAGGTCTTCAACATGACTCGCAGAGGTTGTTGACCAATCTCCAACATGACTAGCAGAGGTTGGTGATATAATGCCAGTATGACACGCAGTGACTGGACTTGCGGAGGTAATTGGTTGCGACATTTGAGTCCAAGGTGCATGGAAAGATTGGTTTTGAGAAATTGCAGGCCAGGAAGGATGCTGGTTTACTCCCTGTCCCTGTCCAGCAAGATAGTATCCTCCTCCATACTGATTCATAAAGGGTTGTAAGGGCATCGACAGTGAGGAATTCACTTGCGAAGGGAAAGCTACATGACAAGGGTTTCTCATGTGAGGATATATGTTGCCCCCAGATGAAGGAACTTTGTGAAGGGGGTTGCCCATACTACAAAAATAAATTCCCCCAGATGAAACACCAGAGGAAAGATGGAGGTCAGCCCTGGGAAAAGTGTTCGTAGGAACTAACATGGCAGAAGAAAGATAGGTGGACAGAGTGTAATAAGTATAATGATTGCATAGTTGGGCACTTACTTCTCGCATAGTGGATTCGTAGGAAGGAAGATTCCAATCTCCTACCGTAAGAGGTGTTTGAAGGATATGACTCCCACCAAACGGAGAGGGATAAGAAGGAGGCATCATGCCCCCAGACCCAAAACTTGTATTCACATAAGGAGGCGAGACAGAGGATGGCAAGTGCGAATACATATCATACATATCATGAGAAAAATGAGTAGAGACCCAAGGTGTTGACTGAGTATTATAATTTTGCATACCAGAATAAAAAAAGGACGGATTTGGCCCCATGAATGTCATGGGGGGGTAGCAGTAAACAAGGGAGAAAAAGGAACTCCAATATCCATGATAACAAAGACTCAGCACGAAATCTTATGGTCAACTAATAATCAAAGAGCATATCAAAAAGTCAAACGACTGATATGCATGCAAACGGGCTAAAGTGGCTGAGCAGCCTCCCTCGCTAAAGAAGGTATGTCTCGTCCAAGAGGGACCTGAGACTCCCTGCTAAAGTTTGGAGGTAACATAATCAATTATAAGGGCCCTCATAGGCTTAACAACCAGTGAGTTGAATCCCCCCGGAGAGGTAATCTTCCATAAAGGTTGTCTGTTCTCTGATCCCTATTTGACTCAGCGTACAAGCAGAATAACCCCTACAAGTAACCTATGAGAAGCCTAAGTCAAGCAATTAATCAACCACTGTATAACTGATGCACAAGCGAACAGTCGTAAGTATGGATTACCATATGGGTAGGGTAGCAAAGCCTGAAACCTTGAAAGTACCACCTCTCACGAAGGTATGGATAGTAGCAAGATCCCCAAATATGAATAAATTCACAGAAATATTTCTGACGCTAGGTGAGTATCCAGGGGTTATCCTTCAACAAACTTCGCGCAACATCGTTCTTAACTCTGGTGTGAGCAGAGCCCCCTGATATTACCAATTATACAATGGATTTCTCAACTCCCTGTCTTAGACACATATGTTGATTTAATTGCCTTGGAGAAGTTTACTCACAAAATCATATTCCAAGGCACTAAATCCTAGGCTAGTTTGTGCACCCTAAACAATAAAATCGTTACTAATCAATTTTAGTTTAAAGAGTAATTTTTATTGGCCGTGATTACTCAAAGAGGTGTGGAAATGAAACTCATGGTGTTATGACTCTGCATGAAAAATAAAAATAGATATAATGCAAAGCCTAACCTTAACTTTTCAGTGAATGACATGCTAAATAAAAACAATGCAATTTTCAATTTTAACTCTGCAACTCAGAAGTAAAATGCGATCTTTCTCTAAATGTGCTAAGCTAATGATAAAGGTTTCAAGACAAAAATACCAACCAATGCAAAATACCTATTTTTTTTGTTTTCA
>ML788225.1:856190-869663 GCA_009831015.1 Picea engelmannii | reverse complement strand
TAAATAAAAACAATGCAATTTTCAATTTTAACTCTGCAACTCAGAAGTAAAATGCGATCTTTCTCTAAATGTGCTAAGCTAATGATAAAGGTTTCAAGACAAAAATACCAACCAATGCAAAATACCTATTTTTTTTGTTTTCAATGTATTAAAATGAAAATGCATGGATTGATAAGCGACTTGATATATAACTTCTACTATATATAAAAACAATCACTCAAGCAGAATACCAAGCAACTAAGAAGACAACCCAACTACCAAAGACAAATCAAAAACGAAAAACAAAGAGAAAGATACCACCCAAAAATTCAACTCCACACAGGTTTCCTTTCATCCTAGATAATCTGAACAGGTACCACAGAGACCTAAGAAGGCTTAGTGATCCTCAAAACCTACCTAGCAGTCACTAAACCAAGCAAACAAGCAAGGGGGAAGTGGTATACGCTCATGTGCAAGAGAAAAGGGCGTATATACGCCTCTTGTAGTGGGACAACAAGCGTATACACGCAGTTGTCAGGGAAAAAAGGGCGTATATTCTTTAAAACAATGATAGGTAAGGGTAAAAGGTTGAAAACTCAGACCCAGAGTGAATAGAATCTGTCCAGCAGTGATACAACAAGAAACACACATGAAAAAGAGCAATGTAAGAAGAAAAAGTACTTCAACCCTTAGAAGGAAGATCTCTCGCTAGTGGAGTCGCCAATTCTGTTACAAGGGAAAAACTCTCTATGGTCAAGGGTAAACCACAACAGACAGGTATGACTGCAGAAATCAACTCAATTCCAACATGTGCTATATAAACTAATGTGCAATACGAGGAAGTTGCCTACCTCAATCCAATCATTTGATGTCGTTCCACCATTGAGCACTTTGACCCAAAGCTTTACACCTGTAAGAGGTTCTCAACAAACAAACAATGCAAGTATATAGTGACAATATCTAAAATGAGTTAGCACATTAGATAACACAATCCATTAATAAACATTACAAACATGCCCATGGATAATAATCATATATTTGCAAGATATCGATAGGACAGGAAATGATTATTTCTATTAATAATTGATCAACAAAAGTATCAACATTACAAACTTTTGTGTCGACACGGTTCGAAACCAAGAAACCAAGTTCCTTCCAACTGGGTCTCCACCACTTCAATCCTCCACCAAAGGCAAGCTCATAGCAAAGAGATAATGAGATCCCCTTGACAATAAGGGAAGAGCTTGGGGGATGAACACTGTGTTCAGACTTGAGGGACAAAGGGATGTAGACTCAATATGAAGTAATTTCTCCAAAGTAACTTTGTTGTCAAAGTTGAATGCTTTCTCTCGCTTTTTTTCCATAGCTCAAAATTGTGCTCTTATAGCCTCCAAAATGCAACTGAAGGGCCTAGTCGAAACGTTTCCAGTATATGGAAGGCCAAATATCGGAGATCATTTGTTGTGACATGGAAACCCGACCTCATTTTGTATTTTTTGGCACAAATCTCGATATACGCGAGCTATAGTGGAGCAACAAGCGTATACGCATCTTGCAAAGCAGTTAGGAAGCGTATATGTGGAAAAATATATAATTTTGGCTCTAGATTTATCAAAAAGGGGTTGATAAGTCTGCGTACTGAAATGGAAAAAGGCCCTCTGTGCAAGATATCAATGGTGAGGCAAATCTTGCTATAACACTTAGCTTCAAATCTTTAAAAAAATGAACATTTTCACCTTCAACATGTTTGCATTGAATATTCTTTGCAGGAAATTGCAATCTATGAACCAATTGAATATTGATAAAGTTATGCATGCAACTTGAGTTAATAGAAACAATGATATTTTCTTTATGAATACAACCATGGACTTGTAATATATATTTTCCACATGAAAATAAGCATTTGATTATTTCTTTATCTTTACTCTTGGCACGAGACCACTTGTATAAAAACATTTGTTTGAATTTTTCATCATAGAAAGCCATCATTTTGTCATAGTCAAGTGAGCTCCACCAAATGGCCGCATCACCTTGTAAGCATAAATTAACTATACATCTCCAATTTTTCCAAATTGACTTCTCTTCTTTTAGAAATTCTTCAATACTAGGGTCATCATCTTTTCCAGTAAAAAACATCTTGCTTGGGAAAGTCTTCAACAAAAACTAGGGTTTATAAAAGAACTAACAGTGCAAATCGCATAAGGTTTTACGAAAAAATCCTAAAAAACCTCTTGAATTTAAAATGCTCATAACTTTACTTTGTGGACTCTATTTCGGCTTATTGTTTTTTTGAAATTGGTATTTTTCCAAGAGGAATTCAAATATCCAATTTGTTTCTACAAATTCTGCTCAGAAAGTTTTAAATCTGAACCTGAAGTGTGCCACCCCATTTTTTCCCTTTAAAAAATATGTAAAAAGAACAAAATATGTCTTCCCTTATGTGGCCAAGGAAAGATATTTGGTACCAGTTGGCTAAATTGATTAACCGGTCATATTGTATGGTTTCTTTTCATGTTTCGAGGATGAAACATGTGAAGGGGGATGGAATGTAGTATATCTAGGGAGGTGATATGAGGTACCTAGGGAGGTACCCAATGGGAATGTGGTTATGTATTATTAGTGGAAGTCATTCAATGTAAGTTGGACTAGGTTTACTATATTAAATAATGCCCACTATGGTAGTTATATATAATAAATGTAAGAAGACTTTCTATAAAGTTCCTAGGAGATGGAGAGTGTTATATAAAGAAGTGTAAGCAATGAATTGAAGCATAGTGAAGAATATTGTGAATGTATCAAACATTGCTTGACGAGTGTTATCCTTCCTCAAGGGTAACGCCATATATTAATCCTTATGGAAGGATAACACTCGTCAAGCAATGCGTGATACATTCACAATATTCTTCATTGTGCTTCAATACATTGCTTACACTTCTTTATATAACACTTTCTATCTCCTAGGAACCTTATAAAAATCCTTCTTACATTTATTATACCTAACTACCATAGTGGACATTATTTAATATAGTGGACCTAGTCCGCCTTTCCAGCTCCTCTGGCCCCCGAGATTGTACACATGTAGCAGTCATTTGGCATATTCCTCATAGTCATCAACTAGAAGATACTTGAAATTCCCTCTTTTGAGCATAGCCTTGAATAATTATGGATTAACGTTGACTTTAGTGCCATCCTCCCAAGTGTATTTACACGTTCGTGCAAATCTTCACACGGAAAACAAATTACTCTAGCAACTTAGTTTACTATCCGAATAGACCTGTCTCAAGAAATAAGATGGCTTCCAAGAGTAAGTGGTTGCCAATCAAACACAATCGAATAAGATGGCTTCCAAGAGTAAGTGTTGCCAATCAAACACAATCATCGAGTAATGTGAATTATTCAACCACCAAGAACGTATGCATCCACCAACAAAGTTTAGTAACTACTAGGATAATATGCCTTTAACTCTAGAGTGCCTTTTCTATTTCTTTCTTACTTATGCAACAACAATTTTCAAAGAAAGTATCTACATACATAACCTTACTGCAATCACTCACACAACTAATCCAATTCTACTCTCCTACTTTCTTATAGCAACATATTACATCTAGAAAAATATTGCACACTAAAAACTATTTTGTATTCTATTATCATCACATATTTATACTTCAAATTTAGGCTCAAGATAGATAGGTTATGTTAGCCATACAATCTATTTGTTGAGATAATATCTCAACCACACACATAAATAGGATCTAGATCTAACAAACTCCTAACCAAACATCTCAGGTAGAGATTACAATACCCAATACATTCTATGATGAGGAATATCAATATTAAGCACAAAACAACTAGAACTTAATATCTTCAACAAAATTCTCTCTATTGTACCAACTGTTTGTCCTATATATCTCTCCAAATCATTCTATCTAAATTATTGTTTTAGGAAATTAAGAACAAGTAGAAAATTAGACAAAATTTTTTTCCTATACTTATGAATATGAAGTGGCATTAGAGAAACAATATACACCCTTCGATGTAGCATTAATGATAATATGTGTTCTCACACAAACCACCAAATCATATACAACAATGAAAGCTTTTTAGTTTGATCATACGCAGCAATTATAACATGAATTTGAGAGAATCAGCGTTTTTTGGGCTGATTATCTCAGCGTTTTTTAAGTAAGTCAAAGGAGTGGGAAAAGGGGCACTCAAACCACTGCAGATTTTTTTAAACATGAATCTGGGAAGAATCAGTGAGCAGAAATTACTGTTAACTCAAAACTGCAATGTCGAGTTCGTGAAACTGTAATCTTAAAGCACAATGCAATCTAAATAACTACATATTTCACTGAAATGAGTCAAATAGCTATTTGAAAAACAAATTGCACGATTTAAGCTATTTTAAATTTACCAAATTCAGAAAGAAATCACAAAAATAAGCAGAAATAACAACTTATTGATGCCAGTTACACTGGCGGATGCTTACTGCTTATCCAATATAGATGTCACTTCATGATTCCGACCATAATGTCCAGTGTCACAGACATATTTGAACAGGCTTGACTCTCGAACGTAGTGGTCGTGCGTTTTTTGAATATCGACAGAATGATTGATATTTATATTGAGTGACATGACCAGTCGTAACACTAATCGAGAAATTTAGTTATGTAATTCTCTGTCGTAGACTGGCCCTTCGAGAATCGAAAAAGTGAGGTGTGGCCAGTTTGGAAGAAAGTTGATACTAGATTCCGAAGGAGTGTACAAATCTTGATTACAGCGAGTTTCTATTTATTATTATATAACTTACATAGCGGTGACTGGCTTCTCTGGTTATAGGTATGGGCCACGTGAATAGTGTCGAGACAGGTTAACATTTAATATATGAGATTGGCCTTCCCTTTTCCTGCTCAATTGAGATGGAGGATCGAGGTTAACGTCTAAATTTCTTCTCTCTAGTGCAATATCAACAGGAATATATTTTAAGAGATATAATGTGTATTCAAGATATATTATTATCAGTGCTGCAGTGCTCAGTGGTGTGTTATTGTTCACTGATTTTAAGGATATGACGAGTGAGGATGTGAGTAGTGAGTGGCCATGTCAAAGTTTCATTGCATGTCAAAGTTTGTTCAGTGCTGTAGGTGAGTTTGTGAACTGCATTAATAAGAGGGAGGTAAGGTGAATTTGAAGTCCGTTCATTTTGAAGAAGAAAAACACTTTTTCTGAAGTGTTATGCTTAAATAAAATTTTAATTTCAAAATATCTGTTATAATATTGATTTTTCTAACTTTCTAAGTCATCAAAACTATAGTGATCTTGGAAGTTTCTCTTAATGTTTTCTGAGCACCCAAATAACATTATAAATAAATCTATATTATTTCTTCCCTTTCCTAAATTTGTAATTTCTTACCTTACCTTTCTTAATATCAAATAAACTAATCTTTATTTGAGTAAACTTTAACCATCAACACCATCATCACTTTACATGGTATAGAATACTTGTTTTTCATTTTTTTTCTTTTTTCACATATTATATTAGGATTCTGTTTGTTTTGAAATATAAATAAATAACCTACTTTTTGAAATGGTGCAGTTTGATCGTTGAAATTTGTTAAATAAATAAATGTGCAGATTGCATGGTACATCTCTTTGTCTTTTGAAGTGTAAATAAATAACCAACTCTCTGAGGTGGTTTGGGTTCAATTGGGCAGTTGAAATTTGTTATAAATAACCAACTCTCTGAGACGGTTTGGATTCAATTGGGCAGTTGAAATTTGTTTTTTAAGTGGAAATTTGTCAAAATCACTTGTTTTAATTGTTAAAATGGTGAAACTGAAATGTTCAAATTATATAATACTAAATTATATAATACTGTGTTTATGGGTTAGGATACCATCCAAATATTTAGATTGTCTGATGTATTTAAAAAGGTTTTTAATTTATCTTAACATATATATATGTTAAGATGCATCACGAAATTTCAAATTCCCATTAAAGAATCAAACTTTCAAATTCCCACAGAACCAGAACCAAATGGTTAACTCATTATCCAACTTCATTATTTCCTTATACTGTTATGCATGCCATAAGTATTTTATAATGTGTGTTTTGTTCACTAATTTCAAACTTTTGAAAAAACAAAAGATGTAACTAGTCCGGTAATTCTTCACACTGAAATCCAAGCTCATCCAGACAAACCATGGCAATTCAGTGAGGGAAAACGAAACCAATAATAGATTATATTTTATACTAAGATTCCAAAGTAGATGACTGGGGAATGCAATCAATGCGGTATTTAACCATGAAAAGTGTAGACTATCATATCAAGAGTTGGCTAGTTTTGGAGCTCAATGGAGAACGAGGTCAATGGCACTTCTACATTGAAATATATGGTTTGGAATTTGATTTTTAAAAAAGAGCCATTGTTGACAGTCTGCATCTTATCAATTTAAATAACAACATGTTCAAATATACTATTTACTGTCATGGACTTTTCCACAGAAAATTATATTAAAAATCATTGTGTTTTATATTATAAATAAGATGCATATGCTTGTTATACATCTCAGTCATTTAGTTACTATAAAAACACTTTACTTTCTAGATGTTATTATAACCTTGTTGAAAAGGGAAAAAAAACAGGTCACTGATTTCAAAGGATTAAGTATAATGCAAGTTAAAACCGGGGCTCTGTTCTGATTCTAGGAGTGGGGAAACCTTCACACTATATTCTACATCGAATGGATCTGTATCTACTTGTTGAGGTTGTTGAGATTAGTTAGTGATTCTTTCGTTTCACATAGAGCGTTTGATTCGATTTTGTAACCTTCTTAACAGAGTGACTGTGATTACATGCGTTTGATTAGATTTTATAACCCCCTCTCAAGTTTGTGGCTTCTATGTTACGAGGGAATAACGAGTTCAAACAATTATCATGGATAAACATCCCAATTTCATAATGGTGCTCTTAAATTATATAGGTAATTCAATAATATTATTACTTCAGGACTTTGCAAATTTAAGAAACTACCATTCAATTCGATATGTTGAGGCCTATTGAATTAAGTGGGCCTGGGGCTGCTCTACCAACTTAGGTAATTGTTTTACACTTGGTTGTGTGAGTATGGCTGGTTATGCTAACACATCTGAATCAGAGTAGTTTGCATAGGTGGGTAGATAATGCTCCCATGAACGAAAGGCAGAGTAGGTTATTGGGAAAATTTGCATAGGTGGGTAGATAATGCTCCCATGAACGAAAGGCAGAGTAGGTTATTGGGAAAAGATGTCCATGTTCCTTGTAATTGATCTCAGCATTGAATTTACAGGGTATTAGATTGGGTTCAAGTATTAGGAATGTTTAGAACTGGCCGATGAACCCACGACCTGCCTCAACCCACTAAGTTACATTCCCCTTCGATGATGGGCCATTCGTGTTAATGGCTCGTTGCAGAGTGGATTTCCAAATAGAACAATGCATTTAAAATGGCACACAGGATTATCTTTTATCACTAAATTTTTCTAAGCACAATTTCACATTAACAGACACTGAATTTCACTGTGAATATTTCACACTAACAGTAGCCAAAACACAAGTTCCATCAGCTAAGATGGATAAATATAAGCCACTGAACAACAAAAATATATTGATTATTCCCATCTTTAATCAGTGAGGCGGAGTAGACGATCCATGGCTGTCACTGAGAACTTCTATTCACTACGCATAACAGTTTATGCATATTGGACTATGCATACAGTTTACAAATGATCATATAACTTGCAACGAAATACGTGAACATCACTGTATTAGGGATTACAGAATGTAGATTATCAAACAATTAACCCCCTTGCAATGGCTCTATTTCTCTCTAAATGAGTAGTCTCATATACAGGAAGCTCTCTTTGGTACACATTCATGTCGATTTCGTCCAAATTCTCCAGCTCAAACAAATCAGAACTTGAACAACTGGCATCATCATCGTCTTCTTCCTCCTCTTCGTCTTGTTTGTCAAGATCCCTAATTACCACAGAATCCATAATGCTGTCTGCTTTCTGATACTTGCCAATCATGTTCTTAGCTACTGCTGAATGGCTGTCCTCCTCACGAATACGAAGTTTCAATTCTTTGCTAACCATTGGAAGCTTGTAGGCATCTGTAGATGGATGAGCATGTGGATAATAAGGGGGATTTGGACTAGGGCCTGGATTTTCCATTCTGTGGAGACACTTATCCCCACAAGGGCGAGATTCGTCATTCAGAAGTACAGTTGTTGGGTAGAAAGTTACAGACCTTCCTACTCCATTCCTGTTTTTCGACCCTCTGGATGATTTACTCAAACATGACCTGGATTGGGCTGAAGAAGAAGATGCAAAAGTGGAGGTGGGCTTTGTCTCAGAAGAAAAATATGAATTGGAGTCACTTACAGAAGAAGATGATGAAAGCTTTGGCTTCTTCCTACCGCCAGCCAGGAACAGAGAATTCAGAAAACTTGCGAGCTTCCTGCCAGGAGAGATTGGGTGCTTGGGCTTCTTGGAATCTTTGCGACTTTTGGACTTTAACTTTATCTTAGTATGGTCTGCAGGGATGAAAGGTGTCTCAGTAGTTCGAAAATAGCCATCTCTAGTCGATGATTTTCCATGTAAATCTCGATCGCCAACAGCCCATTTCCATGCTCTGCCTTCACGACCCACGTGATGAGAATTCCCTTCTGTTTTAGCAGTACGAATGGAAGAACTATTTCTGTACAAGGATTCCGCATCGGACGATAAATATGAGCAGTTGGAGGTGGAATCACTCGTATAATTAGAAGAACACGATGCTGCAGATGACATAGACTGAAAGGACAGATGGAATTCTTTGTGCTTGCTATACGCAGCTTCGGCTTCGTAGTTTTCAGCTTTGAAAACACCGATCTTGAGAGATCTTCCACGCATAGATTTCTCATTAATTTTCATCCATGCTGGATCCTCATCCCATTGCCTTTCGATTCTGGCGACGCGTTTATAACTGGAATTCCTCATGAGTGTATTATTCCCGACCTCGACCTTTCTCGTCTCTTGTCGACTGTTACTATTCTTGTACGCCATCATTCCTCCCTCGTCTTCGGTAGACTTAAATATTGCATCGAGCATAGCAGACGAGAAGGACGGATCTCTGGAACGATGATAATGATGGTCGCGATGGCGATGGCGGTGCTGCCCACTGTGCGAATTACAATCCATTCGATGGCAATTACAGTTCTCCATGATTTTCAAACTCGAACTCAGGCAAAACTACAAATACTTGAAAAATAAATTAGGTCAGTGCTCAGCTCTGATAAACTAGTATTTAGTTTAAATAGACATGATAAGAAATTAGGTCAGTGCTCAGCTCTCCTAGGTATCTGGCTACCTGGAACACTCAATATACATAAAAATATGTGGATTGTCTCCTTACCACCATTCAAAAGCTGCAAGACTCCGGTGGAAACAATCAATAGACAAACGAAAAAAAGGATTCAGATTTTCTCAGAGACTTGTTCCGCTCGTGCAACTACGCAGAGTCGGAATCCACAGTGTCTCCGCCATTTCCAGCACTTTGTGGAACATCTACACAGACAGAAGAGAGGGGGCAATCAATGGTTTCACTGCACTTTCTTTGACAGAGTGCCTATAAAGCACCAACCCACACATGCAACATTTATATATGTAATCGATCACTCATGGCACAACTCTCGACCATTAGTAACCGCACATAGGTAATTCTTAAAAACCTGGTCAAACCCTACATTTTGGATGTTTTCTCTCTTGGTTTTATGCTACCTACTGGTACTGAACAATCACATTGCGACGTGTTGCTGGGTACCACGAGGATGAAAGCGCGTTTGCCGGGGTTGTACAAGGTTCAGATTGTGATTAGTTGTGAATTATGAAGGGAGAGAAGCTTGCAGAGGGCGTGGGCTAGGCCCATTCAAATGGAGTAAGTAGGTTAATTAGGGAGCAATTTTTTTTTCAAATGGAGTAAGTAGGTTAACTAGGGAGCAATTTTTTTTCCAGTTAAAAAATGTATCTGTATCCTGCTGCCAAATTTTTAGGGGTAGTTTGAGTTTTGTATGGATCAGAGTTTTAGGTATTTCAAAACAGTATTTTATTTTAGGGGTTTTGTTCCATTTCAAACCAATCCAGATGATCAAAATTTTAGATTAGCAAAATTTAAAACCAGGCCGCCTAAAAACCTACAGGAAAAATAACTCAAAAAGGAAAATTACTCCATAGTTAACCCACTCCCATTCAAATTGCTTTTAAATCCAGCAGAGTTTTAAAGAAGTTATAGTTTCGCAGTTGAAATATGTTCAAATTTTTTTATCCATTTTAACATAACCTAGAAAACTTCCAAATTTTGAAAAACAAACAAATAAATGAAACTAAAAAAAATTGTTTTAAATGAAACAGTCAAAAGTTAAAATCTCGCATTTTGTTCACAATTTTAATCCATTTTAACAAAACCTTAAACTTCTAAATTTCGAAAAAAAAATCTTGGAATGAAACTTCATCTGATCAGAAAAACAAGATTCACCAAAAATAGAGCAACTTAAGTACCCCTTAGCTCCCACTTTGTCGGCATCATACAGCCTGAAATATCACATCGACTCTCTTGCTTTACCTCTGGATGTTAACAGTTGAACCACCTATACCGTCCTTTGCATAACATATCAAGCAGTACAGAACAGTTGATTTAACAGTGGACCCAACAAATCAAACAAGAAAAGATGCTGGAAATGAGATTAAGATTGGTGAATTGCCATTAAACTTATAGATGCTATTTTATTGATGTCAGACTTATGAATGTAAACTGAAGAAAAGATGCTGGAAATGAGATTAAGATTGGTGAATTGTCATTAAACTCATAGATGCTATTTTATTGATGTCAGACTTATGAATGTAAACTGAAGAAAAGATGCTGGAAATGAGATTAAGATTGGTGAATTGCCATTAAACTCATACATGCTATTTTATTGATGTCAGACTTATGAATGTAAACTGAAGAAAAGATGCTGGAAATGAGATTAAGATTGGTGAATTGCCATTAAACTCTTAGATGCTATTTTATTGATATCAGACTTATGAATGTAAACTGAAGAAAAGATGCTGGAAATGAGATTAAGATTGGTGAATTGCCATTAAACTCATAGATGCTATTTTATTGATATCAGACCTATGAATGTAAACTGAAGAAAAAATGCCGGAAATGAGATTAAGATCGGTGAATTGTAATTAAACTATTTTATTGTTGTCAGACTTAAGAATGTAAATTGTGTGGAATCTATGAAACATTTGATATTTTGAGTAAACACTCCACCTATTCTCAGAAACTATTGAAAAGCTGACCATATTGATCTATAATTCCAACTTATTATTAAATACCTTTTTAAGAAATATTAACATGAAGTTATCAATAATGAATTAAGTTAGCCTAACGAACATAAAATCATAGTTAATAACTATACTTCATTATCAACTGTTAACCAGAGAAAGCTACAGCCACCTAATTACATCATGGCACATAGTTATTACTCCCTATTCCCATTTTAATCCATCATGTTTATTCATGGAGAGGCATGTGAGATGTGACTCTTCAGGGTTTTAGACCTAAAATACAATTATGCATTCCAATCCAATCAACGTATCCAGTGAAATAATTGAACCTTTTGCCCAATGGCAAGAGCAGAGAGGTCCATATCTCATGACCAAAGTACCATGTACGCCATAAGAGAAATTAGGACTTAATGGTCTCGAGAGACTATTGCAACATCATTGCCTCCCTAATATCTATCATGCACAAAGTTCATTAAATGCTCCTTCCCTGGACCGCATAAGCGTGTGAGGGGCACACCTTAATGTACATCGTGCATAATATATGTATGTCGGGCCCTTAGGTTTGGTGCTGATGTGATTTTTTCTTCTCCTTTTCTTGGCCACATAAAATATCTTATCTCAATATAAAAATGTGTCTATTTTTTTTTGTTATATCAAATATTTTTATTAAATTTATTTTAATAAACCATCATTTATTTTCGTAAATATTAATTATAATTATAATATATATATATCAATTAGATTTAATTTGAAGGAATGATTATGATTCTATCTACTCAAAGTCAATTCCTTTAATACATACACATGTTGTAAAAAATAATCAAAATAAAATATTATAACTTTATTTTATTATAATATTAAAAATATAAAAATGCCTTTCAAAATTGGTAATCTCATACAACTAAATCTATTTAATCATAAGGTTAAAAAATATAAAAATACCTTTCAAAATTGGTAATTTCACATAACTAAAACTATTTAACTAGTGCAAATTTTATTTATTTTTTAATTATATTTATCACTTTTTTTAAAGTATGTATTTAAGTGGTTTATTTACTTCCCTACAATGTTATGCACTTTGAAGTATGTATGTGAGTAATTGATATACCTCCTTACAAAGATGTGCATTTTGAGATGTGTTTCATGTGTTGTGGTACTTTAAGAGACAAAACTCTACTTGATATAAGAATTCTAATTTATATTAAAAATGTGAAAATCTGATCTCTAACATGAAGTTATGACTAAGTAATTATATGAAAAAGTGACAATTTTGTTGGGATTATAACTTTTTATTGGTAATTTTTTCATAGTTAGTTATATTTTTGTTGAGCTTTCTAGATTAAATAGTGTCTAATGTTTTGAAACGTCTAAAGTTTCAAGTGAACACTCGACTTATCATTGGGGGCAAATGAAGTTAAAGAATGGTAAAGAGTGTTAAGAGCTTAATCCAAAAAACTGAAAAAAATATTTAATTTCATTTTTTTAATAATGTATAATTTTGTTTTTAATATTCATTTTATAAAAACATATAATTTAATTTACATAAATTTATTATTATTTTAATTTTAACTTATATAATGGTTAAGAACATGTGTTTCTAAAAAGAGTAGGGTATGTGTACCTCATTAAACCTTAAAAATAGATTATTATTATTAATATATTATATCAAATCAATATTATATATGAGATAGAACGTATCTATCAAATTAACTAAATGTAAAAAACATAATAATAATCTTTCATATAAGTTATAATTCCTTAAATTTAAGATTGAGATTATTAAAACTAATAAGCTATAATATGAATAATATGACATCAAGGTATGATGTAAATGTGATTATATGTTAAAATATTAAAAAAAAAGAATTATATAAATATATTATGATTTGGTTTTAAAAAAATGAATAAAAATGAAAATATAAGAAATATAATGATGCAATGATTATGTACTCTTAGTAAAACTTTAATTATAATTTTTTTTATCGGTTTGCAATTAATTTTTTTTTTTTTTTAAGTAAAAAAAGTGGTACCTGTTATATTAGCATAATCTCAAAACAAAGATAGATGAGATGCCCGCTGTCCCGCCAAGACTGGAAACCGAGATAGCGGGGCATTCATCTTCAGATGTCACCATGAGTC
>ML788225.1:843865-855697 GCA_009831015.1 Picea engelmannii | reverse complement strand
CGCACCACGTCGCGGGGTGCCACGGATGCGGGGCATGGCTGAGTAGCTGATGCGCAGCGTGGAAGCCTGGCTGTGATTCTGAGCTGGAGAAAGGGTGTCTCTGTTCGGATCCACCGGAGAGAGGGTGCCTCTGTTCGAATTCACCGGAGCGATGGAGAACTGCTGGATCGAATGCCCTTTGGGAGCTGTAGCCCGAGTTAATTGGGTTTTGGACAACGTAATTCGGGTGTCCTGTGCCATTAACACTGCCATTAAACCTTGCCTGTTAGTGCGCTGCGGGAGGGTACCTTTCGCTCGCGCGAAGGTCCTCTGCATTTTGCCATGAATGCTCGCCTTCATGAAGGTGATATGGGGGAGGTGTGGTGAGCCGGTGGCTGCGTTAATGCAGCATGCTGGCATCTCTTACGTGGCACAATTGCGGCCCTTAACACCCCATCCGGGGGATCGGTTTGCAATTAATTATTATTTTATTTGTATTTTTATTTTTTTATAATAAAATCAATTGTATTTGTATTATCCAAATGTTGGCATCTTAATGATAGTAGTTTAATACATCTATTTTTTTTCAAAATAGCTAGTACAAGTTTATATTAGAGAAAAAACGCCTCCCTTCTAAAGATTGTTTTATTGGCTACATTTGCGCACCATTTCAAAATGATACTACATGTATATATTCTTACATAATCTCCTAACAATAAAAAAAACTTTTAAAAACGTCATTTATACTAAATTAAAAGAGTTTGAGCTTAGTGTTCAAGATATTTTCACCAAAGTTATCCTTGCATATTCCTGGCCTCAAACAAGTTTTCCCTAGCCTGTGCCATACCTTGGTAATTCAACCGCTCCAGACACTTTGTTTGAGAAAGATGTTCTCCCTATTTAGTTCCTGGATCATATTTCCTTAGAAAGGCATAGTTTCCATGATTATAATGACCTCCTTATATTGTGAAAAGAAGTGATAGGGATCCCTCCCCAAAAAAATTAATGTTCCTTGCATTTAACTTTATGCAACAAAATTCGTAAAACTCCTTGATTGCTTCACAATGGTCCTTATTCTATCCAAGACTACAAGCTCTTTAGTCAATGTGTCTCCATTAAGATTTCTTAGGACATGGTAATATTCTACTTCTTCAAATCTTACTTTCTAGTTAGATATTCTTTGAATAACTCTTTCAAAATTGCTTTAGCTTTACCTAAATTGTTTTCATAATACTTTGATAATTAACTTGAAGTCTTCTATCATTCCTATTTCTTATACCTTATAGCATCAATTAATAGCAAGTCCTAAATCCATACAAACTTATTTCTCTCTTTTAATCGAAGATTATAAATGATCCCTTCTATTTCCCCATAGTGACTTTCTATCTTATAATTGATCCCTTCTCCTACTGCCCCATAATAACTTTCTATCTAAATAATAGAGATAATAAAATAAAAAGTATGAAATAGGGTTGGATTTAAAGATAGTTAAGAAAACTTTAAAATATATATTATAAAATTAAAAAAACTTTAATATATATTTAAAATAAATTTAAAGTGATCTCGGATCACTCCACCCAAAACTATGTTGAACGTACAATAAGTAAATGCTTGATGACGAAGCCACGGATTATCTAAGCAACACTTAACACCCAAATGACCATGCCGTACAAACTAGTGAAGCCCAGTGAGAAGGAAAAATATTGTCAATGAAATATGTCATGATTCTCGTCACTGTTTCTGAATAGTTAACCATCTAAAATGAAATACAAACCTTCATTAATCAATCAAATCCTTCCTTCTACTCAATCACTTCATAAGCTAAATAACATGGGTTTTTAAACAAGGTATTTATATAAGCAATTTGAATAATTTATATAAAAATGCTACAAGCGTTATTATTTTAATGAAAAAAAGGTGGCTTGAATCCAAAGGTCCCTGCATAATGAGAAGCCTAGAAAGTGATGCCTAAGCCATCCTTTAGAAACATGCAACAACATCATGTCCCACCGCTCGCCACTTCCGTTGACCGTTGATCTTTCTATCTAATTGTTTTGGTTAGCTTCCATTTTTTAGTGGTTAAAACAAATGAAAGTGTTTCTTAGCTTTTGTAAAAGCAAATGAAAGTGTTTCTTAGCTTTTGTATAAGCAATTTATTAGTGAAAACTTTATTAACCAAAATTTACATGGAAATTAATACATAGGGTCACTAGTACATATGGGTATGGCCCCAAAATGCGATGAAATATTTCCACGTGGAAAAATGCATTAAAATTTTGGTTTTCTTTTAATTTTATTTTGTTGGTCTCGATGTTTGTCGATATAGTGATAAATTCATAAAATTGTCTCTATATCCACGAATCTTTGACTCTATAGTGATACTTGTGCCACATGTGCATTGCAACGGGTATTGATTTTTTTCGGGGTCAACTCGTTTGGTTTCTTCGCTATATCAACGAGCATTGATCTATAAATACATGTCTTTAAGACAAATTTCGACAAATTCGCTATAGTTGCGACAATTTTGCTGGTGATTGTTTGAGCCGTGATTTTTTTTGTCACATACTGGTTTAACACGTCCAATTCTCGATCTACATAGCTCGGATTTTAGACTTGCAAGGTTAGTATTTTTTATTTTTCAGTCTCTTTTAATATAAAACTATGTTAAGAAATTTTAATTTTAAATTTTTTTAACATGAATGTTTTAACCAGATTTAATTTTTTTCAAAATTTAGCGTTGCTACATTTATTTCGTGTGATTGAACATCGAAGTATATGGATTTTTAAATTTTTTTCTTTTTCAATGTTTGAACACAATTATTATTTTTTTAATAATTTTTTCAAAATTTAACATTGCAACATATATTTCCTGTGATTGGACCTTGAAGTATATGAAGTTTTAATTTTAATTTTTTTTCAATGTTTTAACAAAAAAAAATTTAAATATTTAATTGGTTCTTATAGGCAATTATTGTGTCAAATTAATATACTATGAATGAAAATGCAAGGAGGATTGCTTAGTTTAGAGAAACATTGGAAGTGAAGGGCGATGGAAAATGTTATTTCCCTTGCAATGATTGAAGGGGCTTGCAAACAAGAAGAAATTTGATAACAACAACTGAAAAACATTGTAGGGAGCAGGGGCACGCTGAAGGGGGTTATGAATATTATCCCTTGGTAAGACAATATTCAATATATAATGTATTCTTTGTAACAATGATCATGTCATGTATTTGTCAATTTTTTTATCATTTTAATATATGTTCTATACAGACTAATTTTAATACATTGTTCGTAAATATAAAGACAATGCCCTCAAAATGTCGACCACGAGAGAGTTATTTGCCAAGTAATAGAAAAAATACTAATTTACAAGGTGAGGAACATGGAAATTAAAATATTGAAGATCGAGTTCTTAATGATGATACAGATAGAGATAACGTTATTGATACAAATCATGAAGATGAGATACATAGATTGATCCAAGACACATTTGCTCCAATGGATGAGGACAACTAGGATGATATTCATGATGTTGATCCTCTACTCAAGAAGTCACAACAACCTATTTATGAAGGCTCAACAACAAATCTTCTATCTGCTATATTGTTGTTGGTCAACTTGAAGGTTTTGAATGGTTTATCAAACACCTGTCTCACATAGATCCTAAGGTATGTAATGTATTATTTATGTCATGCTGACATGTACATAAATGTTGACTATTTTTCTATATTGTTATTGTTAATTAATTCGTAAAGTAGGGATGCAATATTTATGATTAATATTGTTTACATTGACTTTTTTTTTGAGTGGTGTAGATTGTTAGGTGAATTTCTATTACCATCGTCAAATATCTTACCACGCACATATCGAGAAATATATGTGATTATGAAAGAAATTGGAATGGAGTATCAAGCTATTGATGCATGTCCTAATGATCATATCATATACCATGAACAATATGAATCATAAAATGAATGTCCACAATGTAAAATAAGTCGATATAGAACCGATCAAGTAACAAAAAAGGTGCCTCATAAAGTTCTTCATTATATTCCCATAATTCCACATTTCCAACGATTGTTTAGGTGCCAAAGTATAGCACAGTTTATGGATTTGCATGCAAAGAGAATAATTGAAGACGATGTTCTTCAAATTCCTACAGATGGTTGTGCATTGAAGAACATAGAAGAAAAATGACCAATTTTGAAAGAAGAACCTCGTTATGTTAGACTTTCATTGGAAACTGATGGTGTCAATCCATTTGGAGAGATTTGTTTTACTTACTCGGTGTGGCCTGCTTTTGTTATAAACAATAACCTTCCTCCTTGGATTTCGATAAAGAGAGAGAACACAATGTTGGCAATGATTGTTCTAGGTATTTAATTAACTTGTTTTTATTTACTTGAAAGTATGACATAAAATTTTATTTCTTTGTTTTCTGCATGATGATTAAATTTTTTATATATAAGGATGTATAACTAAATATAATTAATGTATATTGAACCAATTAGGTAAGTACCAAGTTAAAGATATATATATATTGATCCTCTTATCGACGAGCTGTGAAGTTATGGGATGACATCACTATGTATGACATCTCTAGACCTATAGGGAAAAAACAATTTCAATTCCATGGAATAATTGCATGGAAAATTCATGATGCTCCCGGGTTAACACATTTTTGTGGTATGTAACTTTCCATTGCGCTTTAATATTATATAATTTTTTGAAAATATCATGCATTTTTTAAAATTGTAATCCTAATTTGCTACATTAATTCATATAACTTGCAGGTATTCAAACAAATGGTAAATTTGCATGTCCATTTTGTGGTCCTAGGATAAAATATCATCATTCAATAAGTTTAGGAAATGAGGTGTTTGATGAGTATAAACACTTTCTTCCTAAGAACCATAGTTATCGAACTAGTTAGAAATCAAAATTCAATGGTAAAGAAGAGAATGGGAAAAAACCATGAAGAATGACACCTCACCTATGGAAGTTGGAATATAATAGAAATCTTATATATGATACATAAATAAGGTATGAAAATTATTTATGTATCATATATATAAATCTTATGATTTTTTTTTCAGTGAATTTTGTTCAGCACGGTACGTAGCTATATTAATTAATTAGTGTTAATGTGATTTTGTTTATGTTTCATGAATGTCGTTAAGACACGAATGGGATTCCTCGAGGAATGCAAAATTACCCCATACAATTCAATAGGTTTCCCTACTACGAGCACCTACAAATAGTTCATTTGTTTGATACAATGCATATCTGGAAGAATATAACAAAATCGTTATGGCAAATCTTAGATGGAAGGAATGACAAAGAAATAATTGGAAAGATTTGTAGTGACATCCAAGAAGCTAATAGCACATTGAAAAGTGCGATTATTAATTCTAATGGTGTTTCTAGATAACAAAATATTAGTCTTCCATGGTTATTGACAGAGCAATAGGGAAATCTTCTAAAAGAGGCCATTTAGAAAATTAAGTTCCTGATTGAGGTGGATAATGGTGGCCACCCACCTATTTCAATTGGCTCCTCTTGAGAGTTGTTAGTTCATCACGTTCTTATGTAATTCTTTGTAATTGTAGGTTCTACACTTTTAGGGCTGTCTGAATCCCTACACAATTTCCAGGTGGATATTGGTGGCTGCCCACCTAATCCAACTGGCTTATTTTGGAAGTTTTCATGTCAGTACATCTTTATGTACTTCTGAGGCCGTTTTGGGGCCCTAAATAGTGTTTTTTTGGCTTTCCACAATCAAACGATAGACAAAGTTAGAGTTTAATGGCATAATGTGTAGTTCTTGAAAATATCTTTCCAACACGCTATCATGTGCTTAAAACGGAGGTCGTATGCAAAAGTTACTACCCCAAGAAGTTGAGGTATCAACCTACCCATCGGGGCCCACATAAATTTTAGTGTTTCATATCCTAGGGTTAGGTTTTTAGATGTCTATGTTTTTTTCATTCATGAGTAATGTTAAAAATGTCTCTGGAGCCTCATTGTAATCATTTTTATTAGGAAAATGCGCGCAGTAGCCACATCTCTTCTCATAGATAGCTACCACCATTCGAGCAAGTTGTTTTCAGTTCTGCAATTTTACAGTTTCAGTCTATTTTATTTATTCAACAAAAGTTATTGTTCACTGGATATATTTTATTTTTCTCTGTATCTCTTTATTATTTTATTATGTAGGACTTGTTATTCCTTTCGTTTCACTCATAAATATGGATCAGTGGTATCAGAGCGGTCTGTTCTTTATTTAATTTTCTTCGTGCATGTCCCTGAAAAGATCTGGGTACAAGAAGTTGGGAGTCGAACCAGTCAAGCCTTTGCAATATCGGCCACGCTGAGCACAACAACAAACCATGGGGAAGAGAATGAAGTTGATGGAGAAGGAGATGATTTTAAAATGTTTCTCGAGGAAGCCCTTTCGCGACAAAGGAACAAAATGATGGAAAAATTTGTACAGATCATTCGGCGGCTGCCCACAGGAGATGTGTCTTAATCAAGTGGCCATGCAACCCCCTTCAAGGTAGAAGTAAATTTTTATATTCCATTATTTGAAGGACTGATAGATGCAGATGTTGTAGAGAAATGGCTAAATATGATCGAAGGGTATTTTTCGGTCCACAATTTTTCTGACAAGGAAAAGATTAATTTTTCACTCCTCAAGGTCGCCCACCATGTTAAGGATTGGTAGGATACTTACTCTGAGGAAAGGGCCATATAGGAATATGCAATACTTGTGGTCACCCCCACATGGGATTCCTTCAGGGATGCCATTAAGGAAAAATACTAACCTGTTGGAAGCTATGAGGACCAGTACACAAGATGGACCACATTGCGTCAGGAAATGGACCAGACAATACAAGAAAAAAACAATATTTTCCATACCCTGCGCACCAAATTGGGTATCAAAGACTTTGAACGAAATCCGGTGCTCAAATATTGTGGTTGTCTACATAGATACATTCAAACAGAAATGGATTTTCTGGACATCACATCATTAGGTGTGGATTATAGATATGTTGTCAAGATCGAGCAAAAATTTAAGTAGAAGATGCGAGAGTTTAGATCTGCAAACTCCTCACAGCTGAAGCAGGGAAAAGGCAGCCCCAACCCACAAAACAAGGGACAAAGAAAATATGGTCACTCTCAAGATAACCATTCCAAGGCACAACCCAAGAAAGGTAATGAGAAATCGAAGAAGGACATGGGAAAATGGTGTGAATACCATAAAATCCCTTGGCACAACACCGAAGAATGTCACTCCAAGTAGTCACTGGTGGCTGAGTAAAATATTTTGAGTCTGAGGCATGTTTTGACTCTGAATCAAATCCAGAAAGTGGGAAGCAGATCATCGATGTCGAACCCATTTCCACTTTAGCTACCACCAAAGTCCAACCAAGTGAACCAGAAGAACTAGAGGAAGGGGAATGCCTCTTTCACTCACAAATGTGGGTAAAGGGGACTTTGTTTCATTTCATTATCGATAGCGGCAATCAAAAGAACCTGATTTTAGTAGAGGTCGTCAAGAAGCTCGACCTGTCGATAACACCACACCTGCAACCCTAGACCATTGGATGTCTTCTCCAAGGACGAGATCTCTACGTCAGCCAATAGTGTCATCTGCCCTACAACATCAAGCCCTTCGAAGACAATGTATTTTGTGATATTGATCCCCTTAAAGTTTGTGATGTTCTTTTAGGCTAGCCATATTTGTGGAAGCGACATGTTGTGTATGAGTCTAGAATCTACAGGGTTATTCTTACTTTGGGTAGACAATTGTACAGTATACCATAGGTAGCACCGCCTACAACTATTTCTTTAATCTCTACTAATCAATGCAGTAAGGTCATTTCACTGACTGAGAAGTTCATCTTATTTTTTATCCATGCTTACAGTAAGAAGAAGGTCATCGCCACATCCACAACCTCTACACAGAGCCTCTCTTTGTAGTAGAAGCAAGTGGACAAGATCATGGAAGAGTACAGATACATCTTCTCCTCACCCACCAGGGTACCGATGAACTACCAAGTCAAGCATCCAATTGATCTAACCCCTAGTGCACCACTGTGTAATGGACCAGTCTATCATTTCTCACTGATGGAAAATGACGAAATCAAGTGCCAGATCCAAGAGATGCTTCAAAAGGGGAACATATGACCCAAATCCTCCCCTTGTAGAAGCCTGATTGTGCTAGTGCATAAGAAAGATGAGACCTGGTGGCTCTGCATTTATTACAGAACATTAAACAAAATCACAATATGAAACTGACACCCAATTCCTCAAATTGATGACCTTCTTGACCAACTCAAGGGGAAACATTCTTCAACAATATTGACCTAACTTCTGGCTACCACCAGGTTCCCATCGAACCAAGTGATGTATGGAAGACAACTTTCAAATATAAAGAATGTCTCTTCGAATGGTTGGTCATGTCGTTTGGCTTAAAAAATGCACCAACAACTTTCATGAGATTGGTGGATGATGTATTGAGACCCTTCACCAACTCTTTTATGGTGGTATATCTGGATGACATCCTCATCTTCAACAGAACTTGGGAGGAGAACATGCAGGATATTCAATAGGTTTTGGGAACTTTGCGGCAACACAAGCTATATGCCAACTTGGAAAAATGCTCCGTTGCCATGAACATGGTCCAATACATAGGATACATTCTTAATGAGCATGTGGTACATGTGGATCCAACTAAGATACAAGTCATTCGTGACTGGCCAACCCCAACCACACTGACCGAGCTTCATATCTTCTTGGGACTTTCCAACTTCTACCAAAGGTTCATGTTGGGATTCTCCCATATTGCATGGGCCCTCAGCCAAGTAACCAAGGGTGGTGGTAAGAAAACGTTCGTATGGGAGTAGGCACAAAATCAAACATTTGACGATCTGAAGCATCGCTTGTGCTTCTCTCCAGTACTCTCCTTAACTGATCTGCAACAACTGATCGAGATTGAGATTGAGACTGATGCCTTTGATTATGTTGTAGGTGCAGTTCTCACTCAACATGGTCATCCAATAGCATACCATAGTGATACACTCTCATATACTTTATCGAAATACCCCAACTATGACAAAGAAATGTATTCCATTGTGCAATCCTTCTGTCAATGGAAACATTACATTCTAGGAAAGAAGATAATCATCGACACTAATCACAAGCCTTTGCAGTTCATACAGACACAGGGAAAGTTGCAAAATGACCACCATCAAAATTGGTCCACATACCTACAATAGTTCCATCTCAAGATCAATTATAAAACAGGGAGCACAAATCGTGTCGCTGACTACCTCATTTTCTTTCCAGTTGTTGCACTCACCACAATGTTACATTCCTGTGGGAATGAGGCATCTGAGTGGTCCCACCTTTATCAGCGTGACCCTGATTTCGCCACCATATATCATATCTTGGGTATAGGAGCCAATGCCACCTATTTTCACATCCAGTATGAACTATTATGGGATCTGGGCCACCTTTGTGTTCTCACAAGAGAGCGTGTCAAGATTATTTGGGAGGCTCACTATAGTTTCAACCTATTTTATTTATTCAATAGAAGTTATTGTTTACTTGATACCTTTTTTGTTCTCTGTATATCTTTGTTATTGTATTCATTCTTCTATTCCTTTCTTTCTGCTCACAAGTCAGGATAAGTTCTCGATGGGGTTTTCGTCGAACATAAAAAATATATTAATGAAAAAGGGTGATTTTGGTGGGGTTAAAACACACGACTGGAATACATTCATTAAGGTAATTATTAGGTATATTAACATATTGGTATACATCTTTTTAGTATTTTTTTTCTCTTACTTGGAAATAAATATTAATGATTTTATTTTTGTTATAGTATGTTCTACCTCTATCTCTCCTAGACAGCTTTGACACGAACATAAAACAAGCTATAAATGATCTTGGAAAATACATGAGGTGAGTAATGCGGTTTTATTTGGAAAATGTTTCTTTAGTGCTTTGTAGCAGAACTTATTGACATATTGTGTTTTATCTACAAGTTTATATATTCATTGATATTGTTCAAACTTGTTATTTTCTTGCATCATTTGTAGGTGGATTTCATCTAAATAAATCGATTAAGAAGATATAAGGTATTGGAACAGAGAAATTCCTCGACTAATGTGTGAAATGAAGAAGTATCTACCTCCATAATTTTTCAATGCACAAGAACACTACCTCATACACCAAGTTGAGGAGATTGAATTATGTGGACGAGTACACACAAGGTCGATGTGGATGGTGGAGAGGCAGTTGAAGTCATTGAAGGATTTTGTTAGACAAAGAGTATGTCCTGAGGGTTCTATGGTGGAGGGATATATGGTATATCAATGCATGGTGTATATTAGTCAATATCTTCCTAAATTAGAAGAAAATATGAATGTGCCTCACATTTGGCATCTCGAAGCCATCAACAAATTTGAAGGGGAGGCCCTATTGGGGAATGGTAGAATGAGGACTGTGAAAGGTAATTAGATGTTGTATATTTAATATACTATACATTTGATTTTTTTATTTTATATTATCATAATCTTTCATTTATTTTTATTCCATCAATTGTATATAGTTGGTCAAGTGTGAGACTATCTACATTTATACATTGCAAACAATCTTGATTGGATAGAAAAATGTGAAGATTATTATGGTAGGTTATCATGGGAAGGGGTTAGTAATATGATTAAAACAACACATCATTATCGACATGAATTTCTCGATATTACGCAAAGGAAAATTGATTTATCCTTTGGTTTAAAAGATAAAAAGGAAAGTATATTCACCCACATTTTTATAGTTATTTCCTGTTATATCAATGTATTTGGTTTGTTTATTTTTTGAAATATATATTTACTAAGTCCATATTATATGATGTTTACTAATTGACAATGCATTTTCTACTTGTTGTCCATGTTGCAGTTGAAACACCACAAAGCTATGTGGTGTTGGATGATAAGATTGAAGCCTCGGATTGTGGGATAATTGTAGTGTTTAAGGTCACTAATGTTTCCTCTAGAAGTGACAGGCATCTAGAAGAAACTGAAAATAGGTACTATGGGTATTTGGAGGATATAATTCAATGTGATTTTAATTCCTTTAAAATAGTTTTGTTTGAGGACAAATGGTACAGGCTACATGTGCATGAACGTGATCCTAAATGAAATGTTATTCAACATGATAATGGATTTACCATGGTTAATACAAGGGAATTTGAACCGACTATAGAGCCTTATGTTCATTCAAGTCAATGTGAGGAAGTCTTTTACTCAAAGGTACCAAGTAAAGTAGGTTGGTCATACATTGTTAGATATGATCCAAGAGGAATACCAATAAAGTACAATCATGTAGAGGAAGAAGATAATATCGAAGAAGAAGATGACATTGCAGATTAGGATTAGGTGGCTACAAATGTGTCAAATGAAGAAGTCAAAGAAGTTGATCATCCAAATGTAGCATAAAATGTTCTCATTGATGATATCAATGATGATAACAAAAATTACGTTGATGGTGATGTTGATATGAACAATCCTTTCAACATTATCGATTCTGAACTAGATCATGATACAGATGTTGATTTGGATGAAGAAGAAGATGACTGATCTTTAAATGTTGAAATGTATGAGGTAAGTGATTATATATATTTTACGATTTATTCTATTAATTATATATTTAGTATTTATATGATTTATTGTTTTTTAAGTTATTACTTATATACGTTAATTACGTTTTTTAAAGTTTTATGCCATTTTTGTATGTAGTGTGTTACATGTTCTTTATTATGTCAAATTAGGTATGGGGGAATTG
>ML788225.1:788605-843814 GCA_009831015.1 Picea engelmannii | reverse complement strand
GCACATAATTGTAGCTTCCAACTTCATGTGGTTTCCCCTGCTCAATAAATAAATAATTATACTCAAAACCAAGAGAAGCTCATTTGGGTTTATTATATGCCAATTTGAGAAATTATATGTGAAGGTGAGGTGATGAGCATGTTCAAAACAATGCAAATATGGTTCTTGAGAACACAACCTACACACATAGAAAGAATACCAAACCATGAAACAAGTCATGAAAATTGGCCTTGTCGTCAGATTTTACCTTTAAAAAAATTGTAATTGTTTTTGTTTTTCTTTCACATTGGCCTCGACGGTCGTCGGATATTCAACTACCAAGTATTGGTCATCAATTATTCTAATTCTAGGCATCAGATATTCTGTGACAAACCATAGCAATGTTAACACAAGGAAACCATACAAAAATTAATACAAATGAGTCATATAACACGTGCATTGATGGTATGGGAGGGTTTCCGGAGGCAAATGTGACTCAAACAAACAATTAGACAATAAAATATTCTTTGGTTATTTTATCAAAATAAAAAAATAATGCATGCCTATTCATGTACTTGACCCTGCTTATAACTGACATGTGAATGGGACCAACGTTGAAATTTTCTCAATTTGTGCTTGTATGGACAAAAATTTGACATGTTTAGACTAGACACATACAATGACGATATGGAAGGGTTTCCAGACTCAAACATGACTCACACAAACAATTCTACAATTAAACAACAAACCTATAGAATAATTAATGTGAATGGGGCCAATGTTGAAATTTTTCCAATTTCTTCTTATATGGAATGAAATTTGACATGGTTAGACTAGATGCATGAATTGATAGTATGGGAGGGTTGTTGGACTCAAACATGACTCACACAAACAATTCAACAATCAAAGAACAAGCCTATAGAATAATTAATGTGAATGGGGCCAATGTTGATTTTTTTTCAATTTGTGCTTTTATGGAGTGGAATTTGGCATGCTAGGAAAACACACATGCATTGACGGTATGGGAGGGGTTTCAGACTCAAACATGACTCAAACAAACAATTCAACAATCAAATATTCTTGGTTATTCTATCAAAACCCACCATATGTTGCAAGGTTAAGATAGGATTTAACTCATGAAATTATCTTTTGTAATGCTTATTCCATTATTTTCGACACTACACACACTTCTTGACCTTATTGAAGCAATATTGAAACATGGTAGGCTGCCATAATATTGCATGAATAATATTTTGTATTGTCTTGCTTCCTAAAAAATATCCACCGACCACCTCTCCATAATGGGATTCATGTATCAAGTGTCTATTTTTTTTTATGGTTGAACACATATTCTCAATATTCCATTCATACCTATTCTATATAGGTTCAATACTAATATCTTATATCTTAATGATTGATGTGGTAGTCTTCTTTACTTTGGAACATTCATTCCTTGTGACTCTTTAACATATTCAAGTGATATACCCTAAAAACAAGTTAGCATTGGGGAAGTATCCTTCCATATTTTTCTCCTCTACTCCATTCTCTATCCTAAACAATTGGTCTAGTCCCTCATGGCAATTTTTGTTTTTCACAAATATTTTAAAATCATATTGTTGAAAAATCATTAACAATATACATAATCATCCTAACAATATGGTATTGTTTACTCGTCTTGGCTTATCCTTTGAAATGTTTTCTCTAGTTCCATATGTGGCCCAAGAAAGACTTGATTTTGCATGGGTTTACAAGTGGTTCCATATCCCATTTACTTTTATCTTATATGGACCTACTAACATACCTTCCTTGGAGACTATATGCCCGAAACATTTCCCAAAATTGTTATAAATAATGATCATATTTAGAAATTAAATGAATTAGGACTTAGATATATAATAAAATATAACCGATAAAGTGATTTAATAATGGAAATGTAGTAATTAATCGTTAGGTATTTTGGATTTATGTAATGTACTCATCCTCTCCCCTAGTATAATCAGGCATTGCATCATCTAATGTATGGAGGAATTCACTCTTTCTCATTTTTAATGTGTATTCAATACACTCTTGTGTGTATAAAACCTACATGGAATCAAATCCCATTGTGGAGGGAAGAAGTTGAAGTAGAAGTGAAATAATAGAGTAGGATTAGAGTCTCCATAAGAATTTAGTGAGGTCACATAGAGGTGTAGTTTTTGAGTGAGCTACCAGAGAATTCAACATAATTTGGTTGGGAATATCTCATCCTTCCCTATAGGGTGATGGAGCCCATGAGGAATTAACAAAGGTTTTCAACATGTGCAAAGAGATAGAGGGGCTATTTTGAAAATAAAGGGAGGGCCCTTGAAATGGTGAATTTTTTCCATCTAATGTTGTATGTAAATGAAAATTTGATAGTTAGAATTTTACATCATGGAAACAAGGGATGCTTACCATATTTCAATATAAATGTTTAGAAAAACTTGTATTTGGAAAAACAAGGGCAGAGTAAGGCTAATGTGGATTCCCAAGCAATGAATGATGTGAAGAATTATGAGGATGTGAAACTAATCAAGCTCTTGGTAATGAATGAGATGCTTTTTGAAGTAATGAATGTGAAACTAATCATTTTGCAGACAATTTGTATTCAGTTCCTATTTTCATTGTAATTAAGTCTATCCTTAGGGAAGTGGTTGAGATCAAATCCCTTATCTTGGGGATGAGCTATTTATATATATTTTCTAATTGTAAATGTGAAAAGGGTTGGCTAGAGTGTAGGAGAAAAGGATTTGGGAATTTATTGTAAATTTTATGAACTTAATAGAATATCAATGTAGAAGTACATAGCCATTTCCTACCAAAGATTCTTGTGATGGTGGTTTGAAGTTTGTCCCTATTCTTTGTGTATGCATGTTCTTGCTTTCATTTTTTATTTCATCTGTAACCTATAAGTGTTCAATTGAAATTTATTGGTTTGGAATTCCTCTTCTCCACATCTATCCCATGTTATTCCTCTTCTTCCCTAGTGGGCGCACAACACTATAGTTTCACCACACCTTTGGATCTTCTTGAGATAGTTAGTTGACTAGGAAAATTGATTGAGAATTCGATTTTTCTATTGAGTCAACCATTGTAGTCAACTAAGGCACATGCCAAGGTAGAATTCAATAATTTTGCTCATTTCTTAAGGGTGTTTGTCACTCTTTGGTACGATATATAAATGGTCTTATGGATATGTCTATCATAGAAGTTATTTCATTATTTATGTTTACTATTGTATGTTGATCTATGCTCACTTGCAATTATGTCTTTAAACATCACCTCTTCTTGGAATATGTACCTCTCATATCTACTAATTCCTTGGTTCTCTAACAATGGAAGTAAGAGAGTTGCATGTGTAGAATATAACACATCATCCTGAGGTTGTGACATTTCCCTAGGATTTTGTAGCACTTCAATCCCTCGTTGGTAAACAAATTGAGGCAAATGGACATGCTTCTCGGTGTTGTCAAGAAAATTTAGTTGTTCAAGACTATTTTGTACCCTTTGAAGCTCTTCACCAAAACATTCATTGACCCCCATTTCTATAATTTTGTCTTTATTATAATTATCATAGGACATAATTGTATTCATATACTCACCAATTAATAGTTATATGATTATATACTCATTATAAGTTAACTTATGTGAGAATTAAAATGGCCCCTAATGAATGCCTACACTTCCCTTATGAAGGTAATGAGGTGTTTATTCATATATTATTGTAGACCTAAGACCCCTTAAATTAAATTTGTATACTTTTTTCCTTGTGAATTGCTAAGAATAACTATAGCATTGGTTGTTATCAAAGTTGAAGTAATGTCCATTGAATGCCTTTGATTGCCCAATCTAACTCTACCTTGTTTTAAAATTATTTCACTAACTCTACCTTGTTTTAAAATTATTTCACTATTTCAGGGGGCTTCTCTTTCCACTCCAATATTATTTAAAAAAATGAATATGTTTCCCATTATCACCCATCTCTGTCTCTACCTTGTTTTTAAATTATTTCACCATTTCAAGGGGCTTCTCTTTCACTCTAACATTCTTTAAAAAATGTATAGGTTTCCCATTATCATAAGGATCTATGACTATAAATTTTGAAAATGATGCTCCAATGATACTAAATAATATAAAATGATTTTCATTAGAAAAATTTTGTTGATTTGTTTGCGGCTTTTAATTTTTTAATAAGGTTTTTGAAAAAAATAAGATTAAATGTATCTTTATTTTATTTTTATAGAAACATAACATGAGCATGTTTATATACGCCAAACTCTTATCTTGTGTTTATTACTCCCTGTCGTAAGCATAGAGGGACTATAGCGATCGATGAATCGTTGACTACATATTAGTTTGTATTTTGCTAGAAATATTTGCACAATACCTATTGTTGGAGCTATGGAATTAAAAGCATATATTTTTATATATTAAAAAGTAACATATATGTACTGATTTGATTGGCTAAGAGATTGGAGGTCTTATTGCCGACTTCTCTATTCCCAATGTAGTATATGGAAACATATCCAAACTTTTTATAGTAGACAGTATGTTTTAATCATATATTTTTCCTGTATATTGCTTGAAGGTTGATTAATGCTACCATTAGTTCTAATGTTTGTATTAGCATTTTCTGCTACCTGAATATATCCGTCAGTTTTGATATGTACTAAGCATATTGAAATGTTTTCATATCCAAGATTTCTATATTTCTTGAAATTTATTGACACTTATTCTGAGATGCCTCAATAGGCATAACAACGTAAATGTTTACATGACGCGATGTCCTCCAACACCCCTAGCAACTTAAATGTTTGCATACCGTGAGGTCCTTAGACAGCCTGAGAGTCTTAAAGGTTTATGTAAACATCGTTCTCGGAGTACATGCCAGTTCAATAGCCATTGTATGTTTCATCCTTGTTCTTCCATTGAAGCTACATACATTGTTTACTGGTTCGGTGATTGCTTCTTCTTTGCTGGTTTTTCGGGTACTCCCATTGTATGTTTCATCCTCATAATCATTGAAGCTAGATACATTGTTTACTGGTTTGGTGAGTGGTTCTTCTTCACTGGTTTCTCGGTTGTTGTTTTTTGTTGTTTCGCTCGCGATTCGACCTATGCTTCTGCATTTCATCGTTTTAGAGTAAGTTTCGATGCCATAGTTTCATTTTGTATTCCTTGTTTGTTGTTCAGTGTTTGCAGTTTGCAAGTAAGAATGTTTTCTTATTTGTAGTTGCATGTTCCTTGCATGTTTCTGGTTCCTTTTCTGCTTCGGCTTCAGTTTCGTAATCGTTGGAGATACATATGTTGTTCACTGGGTCAGTGGATTTTGCTGGTTCGTTGGTTCCTGGGTTGTTGGTTCTGTTTGTTTGCCTGGGGTTTTCTCTTTGGGGCCTTGGGCGTGTAGTTTGGCCTCTTCGTTCTTTCTCATTGGTTTGGTCCTTGTTGGTTTCTTTTCTTTGATTCGGCCTTGCAGGATTGGGGTGCAACGACGGTGGTTGGAGCTTTTATTTTTTATTTTATTTTTGGATTGTTATTGTTTTTTAGGGGGGCTTTATGGTGTTCAACCCCTGTACCCACCAGTCAATCTGTAGTTGTGTTATTTTCCATTTTTGCAGAGGCCATTATCTGTATTTCTGTGATATTTTCCTGGTGCTTGAGTCCTGCCATGAAAGAAAATAGTTGCATACAAAATTGTTGGAGGATTACATGTGAAGTTACAATATCCGTTGTTTTTTTGTTGGAAGAATGCATAGGTATCCAACCTACATTTATAGACCATGTATGGTCAGATATGATGATATGACATGACATGTTCTTTCTCCTCTACATAGACTGGTGTGCACACGATACAATTTGTGTTGTTCTTGAGATATGATATGTGCAACAAAGATTCTTCAAGATTATATTTTCATGTCTGGAAGAATGTCTAGGTAGTTTGCCACGAAAAACTGAGAACTTGTATCGTGGGCAAAATAGTCTGTGTAGAGGATAAAGAACATGGTTAAAGGGCATATTTGGATGAATTTCCAGGGAAAACTAGAAATCGTTTAGCTGTGGCCATGCAATTGCGTGATATTTTCTGCCTTGTAATATATTTTGGCCAGGGAAAAAAAAGCTAGACATTTACAGCCATGGATAGAGAAGTGAAAAGGTTCATGTTTATGCCTTTGTAAACTGATCGTTGAGTCAGTTTTTTTGTATCTACATATTTCTTTTTCTCCAGTGAATACCAGCTTCCATTGATTTTCATTGAATTTTGTGGGTTCCCACATTGAAACAAACAGAGTAGCTGGAGAAAAGGAGGGAGTCTTGACTGCATCGGCTAAAGAGGATATAGAAAGGCGCATGCTTGTATTGTTGTTTCATATTGCATTGTTTTGTATTTCATTTATGGTATGTATATGTGTTAAACTAGTTTTGTTCCTTCCTACATGGTAATTTATCTTGGTTACATACGTTCCTTCCTGCATACTAAGCTAGTTTATGTCTGTTGTGTTTGCGCTGCATTGTTGCATTTAAAGAAACAAAATCGCTAGACAAGACGAAGGACTCTTTGGTGGGTAAATAGACCTTCTTATTTTTCTTTTAGATGTTTGTTTTCATACTAACTTGCCTTCGTCTCGATTGCATCTTCGGCGTTGCTGCCTTGGAAAAAACAGGTTGCTTGGACAGGGAGATGAATTCTTCTGTGCAACAGTAGAGGGTTCTGTGGTACAATCTTATAAAAGGTATACCAAGTGTGCCAGTAAATTAAATATACAAACCGGGAGGGAGCATATAATATTAGACTTGAAAACGATGAATTTGCAGTAATGGGCCTTTCTGCGCTCCCTGTTTCTACTTTTTCCATTTTCTATTATCCCTTTTGTTTTCTAATTCATTATTCATATGCTTAGTGTGGTTCCTGAAAATTCCCTCGTGCACCGGTTGGTGGACTAACGGACTGACATATGTGATCCTGCTTCTACCTTATTCCATAGTTACCCACTTTTTTGATTGGGGCTGACAGGTTGGTAGGTTGAATATTTCTCCCATGGCTTCTAGGTGTCCACGATATACATATTGGCCATGGTGACCCGCGGTCACTCCCTATTTACTATTAAACATTTCTCCAGTTAAAAAATTAAGATGCATATAGTTTTATGGTTATTTGGTCCTTCCGATGGACAATATACAATGCATATATTTATTTAGTCCTGATGTTCATCTGTACATGCTTGCATCAGAAATATTTGGACTAATGAGACGACCATGAGCAGTCAGTCATCCCAGACATTAGCAGACCGACAAGGCCAAAGGTAAAGATGCATACATTGTGCTCTTACTATGTTTACTAAACAAATTTCCTGGGATATATATTCATCTATGGCATGGCGGATATGTTGATGCCATTTGAAATACATGGTTTCTAGCTCGCAAGAAGTATCAACAAGTACAAGAGAAACTTCGAATGTGTTGCATGTTCCGTAGACCAAGAGGCGTGGTTGCAAAACTGTGGCTCCATAGTTCATCAATACTATTCGTGTACTTGTATCACACTACCATTCACTTTAGTTTTCCTGTTCAAAAAATGTCATCAGGTCTAGTGTTGTGACATCCAAAGTATTGTCAATAGAGGGCTTGAACAACCGCCAAACTGGACAACTGTTCGTTGGGGACATAATGGTTGTCTATACCACCTACTTGGACAAGGAAAACAAAAGTAGAACAATTATGTGTGCTAATATGACAGACAAGGACGCCATGATGACAGTCACACTGACTGTTCCTCCACAACTTGTCCAGAAACATGCCATAAAGATATTGCCATGTAATGGGACATCCATTACAAATTTTAATGTATTGCCCAAAACAGTATATGACCGTGGTGATTGCGATCGAATTATTTTTCTCAACGAAACAAGCATCATGGAGAAAATTCCTGTTATTTGTTTAGAATATCGCTTCCTCCCAGACTCGACTGTCAGGCGGCTTGCACATATAACTGATATTTACCCAATCATTCTGATTGGGGCTATTGTGACACTGGCAAGAAAATTTGGGTCACAACACATTCTCCATATAAAGGATGGAGAGTCGAATAGCGACAAGGCAATTGTACCTCTTTTCATATTCAGTTTTGTTCTTAAATTTCACGTCTGCATATATGTCGGATAAGTTACACAAATATTGCACGGTTCCATGTTGCAGCTACAATTGTTCGATACATATTCAAATTTGTTTTCGTCAATGGAACAACAATTGCATAGAGGGCAGATTCCACTTATGTTGTTCAAAAATATAACAAAGAAGAAGGATGCTAGAGAAAGGATCTTTCGGACAACCCAGGCAACGTTTGTAATAGAGTTGCGAGCAGATATAGTAGAGGATCTGGAGAAACTAGCTAGCTCTATAATTGTTGTGCATATACATCCACAAAATCATCCTCACTTTTCTTATAGAAATAGCCTTCAACAAATTTCTGCACCTGTTTACTTTTTCGTTTTTGTTTTATAGGGGAGAGGGGGATGTAGTTGTGTATTATATTGTTCAATGTATTAATCCATTTTCTCGCGTTTCTAGGTTGAAGGTCTTTTAGTTGCAGCCAATTTGTACTCGACCCCCTTTGAGCCTGTATGTGCAAAATGTCATTCCGCTACTTCTGCCTCCGCTTTGATAAGTGATGATACGATTGATTGTCTATGATGCAATGAAAAATGTCGATATATTTATGGACTTTACGTCAATGGTGTTATCCGAACCGTGGGCAACACAACTGTGCAATGTTCGGTTAGGTAGCCTCTGTTACAAAATGTGCTTCCTGAATTGGTAGAGTTGTCGTATGAAACATATCTATACAAAAAGGCAAGTAGTGTCTACATGCCGCGGTAGCTTCAGATACAGTGCAAATTCACCTTAAATGAGGACAATGTAATTTTGCATATCGGCTGAAGAAGGGAAAAAAATAAATTAAATCAAACTTTGGGAGGAAACGAAAATACCTCATGTCTCTCTGTAATATTTGTTCAACATCCAAATGAATGTTCGTTTCAAGAGAAAAGGAATGTCCCGAAGTCTTTTCTTTGTATATGAAATTGTTTGGTGCAGAGGTCGATGGGTTCTGCTCAATGGAACCTTCTGGGTTGTTTAAAGCATGGTTGATTCTTGGTTATCTGCTTTGTCTCTCAATTTGTATACTGTGGAACTCCAGCTCTTATTTGGAGGGAATGGAACAATATAGTTGAATTTTTTGGCCAGTTGGCACGCAGATCCAGCTGATAATTTCTATGGCACTGTGACGCAAATGTACTATGTGACTTGTTTTGGAAAATTTCCTTCGTCGATGAACTTGGTCAAATTATTGTTGTGAAATAATTTGAAATCAACGAATATATAGTGTGCGAAGTGAAACTGTCCTATCATACGAACAAGAAGCTCTGAAAATTCAAATTGATCATTGTTTTCATAATTTTTTCTTATTCGATGAACTTGGTAAAATTAATATCCTGGAATAATTTGAAATCAACGAATATATACTGTGCGGAGTGAAATTGTGCTATCATATGAACAAGAGGGCCTTAAACTTCAAATTGGTCCTTGTTATGCTTGTGGTGATAGAATTTTACAAAAAAAGTCTTTTGTTTCCTTCATTTTTAAAAAAATAAGCGATTTAACATCCTTTAATAATTTAATGTAATTCACTTGTACAATAACAATAATTAATATTAATATTTTAGTATCTGAAAATAATGTTTTTAGNTGAAGTTAGATAGGATGAGCATTGCTAAACAATTACAATCTTGAACCCGCCAGACGTGGAATCCGCAAGTCCACCTGTCAATTTGTATATCGCAGAAGTCTGGGTGATATTTGCAGGACACTAAACAAAAGAGGTTCAAATTTTAGCATGCCAGGCTGAGAACCCGTGATCCAAAAAGTGCCCAAGTATGGAATGAGGGATTCGCATATGCTCTATAAAATCTCTTGTCCATACTTTCTAAAAGTACATGTTTACTATGTATTTCTCATTTGTCAAAAAACTTTTATATCAGTCGCCCGACCAGATTGTACAAACTTTCTCATTTAATTAAATTCTGCAATAGCAATAATTATTATTAATAATTTAGTATTGAAAATCATGTTTTTAGATATGTTAGATAGTTGATAGGGATTAGTATCTATAAACAATGGTAAACTTGAACTTGCCAGCCCTCAAGTCCATTTGTCAATCTGTATATCGCGGAACTCCGAGGGCTATTCAAAGGACAAGGAACAATGAAAATTGTAATGTTGAGCCACGTGGCCCACATGTTCATTTGTCAATTTGTAAATCGCAGAGATGTACATGGTGTTTGTACAACACAGAACAATAGAGGCCCAATTTTCAGCCAACGATCCCCAGAGACCCGATAAAAAAAAATCACTAGATATGAAATTCATATGGGATCACTATGGGACAATAAAAATACAATGTTCAGCCATCCAACCCGAGTCCACCTATCCACTTGTATATCGTAGAAGTCTGGGTGCTATTTGTAGGATATGGAACAATATAGACTCTATTTTTGGCCTGCCAGGCAACAAACCAAAAATTGCCTAGGTATGGAATGAGGGATCTGCATATGTTGTATAAAATCTCATTCCATAGTTTATATAGAGACAATATCCACAAGTCCACGTGTCAACTTGTATATCATGGAAGTCTAGCTTCTATTTGTAGGAAACAAAACAATAGATACTTAATTTCCAGCCTGTCAGGTCACGAACCCGCGATCCAAAAAGTGACCAAGTATGGAATGAGGAATCCGCATATGTTCTAGAACAATGTTTTTGTATAGCACAAAACAATAGAGGCCCAATTTTCAGCCCGTCATCCCTAGAGCTCCCGATAAAAAAAAATCACTAAATATGAAATTCATACGGGATCTTCGCATATGCTGTATAAAATCTCATTGCATACTTTATTTAGAGACTATGTCCACAAGTCTCCATGTCAATTTGTATATCGTGGAAGTCTAGGTGCTATTTGTGGGACACAGAACAATAGATACTTAATTTTCAGCATGCCAGGTCACAAAACTACGATCCAAAAAGTGCCAAAGTATGGAAAGAGGGATCCGCATATGTTCTAGAAAAATGTGTTTGTAAAGAGCGAAACAATAGATGCCCAATTTCCATCTAGCCAGCCCTAGAGCCCCCGATAAAAAAAAATGCTAAATTTGAAATTCATACGGGATCACTACAGGACATTAAAAGTGCAATGTTCAGCTAGCCAGCCCAAGTCCACCTATCAATTTGTATATCGCGGAAGTCTGAGTGCTATTTGTAGGAGATAGAAAAATAGAGACTATATTTTTGGCATGCCAACCCACGAACCCGCGATCCAAAAACTGCCTAAGTATGGAATGAGGGATCCGCATATGCTATATAAAATCTCATTCCATACTTTATATAGAGACTATGTCCAAAATTCCACGTGTCAATTTGTATATCTCATAAGTCTAGGTGCTATTTGTAAGACACAAAACAATATATACTTAATTTTCACCCCACTAGGTCCCGAACCCGCGATCCAAAAAGTGCTCAAGTATGGAAAGAGGGATCCTTATATGTTATAAAACACTATCAATTTTTATATCGCGGAAGTCTGGGTGCTATTTGTAGGAGACAAAACAATAAAGACTATATTTTTCAGGCCGCCAGGTCGCGAGCCCATGATCCAAAAAATGCCTAAGTGATCCTGACCTATAGCCCTAGGGCTGAGATCCACTCACAGGATCATTTCAAATCTTCCCTGAGCTGAAGCGGCTCTTCCAGATCCCATCGGAACCTCAACATTTGATCCACAAGTCCTTCAACTTCCCCACGGCCTCCAACATGACCGCAACCTTTTCCCAAAAAAAGGGATTTCGGATTTCGGGACTCCGTGAGTCCTGTTGTCGAGAGTCTCGGCCTCCTCGATCCTCTGAAACCTGATATGTCAAAATGGCCTTAATGGTGGTTAGCCCCTGGCCAAACCTTGTTCTATGTGACCACCTTCCTTGTGACCACAACCTACCTCCAAAGGCGCGTCGCTTCGCGACTTCGGGACTTTCGATGCGAAGTGTTCCAACTCCTTCTCCCCGAGATGGCCGAAATGTTGATTCCTGAAATCCTAATAATAGGTGTGACTGCAGCCCCACTCCTCGCTACGTCGTGTTTCGCGACTTCGGGGTTTTCATCCCCAAGAGGCCGGACTTCTTGTCTTTAGGACTTCCGAAATCCTGAATCCCGATATGCCAAAATGTCGGCTTCCTATCGTGTCCCTTCAACGCTTCGGGGTTTCGTGCTTCAGGACTTCGCGATCCCCGTTGCAACCCCTTTTCTCTGCTCTAGTATACGGGACTCCCGGTATGCCGAAATCTGATATAATCATTTCGGGGATTTTCCTGATGCCTCAATCATCGCCACGTGTCCTCCTGTTGGACGGTTCCAATACTCTTGGTGTTTTAGGACTCCGTGACCCCAACAACACTGATCACTGGTCCTTCGAACTCCCGGTAGCTCCCCGATCACTGCCACGTGTCCTCCACAGATGGACGACCCTGATCACTTCGGGACTTCGCAAGTTGTGAAGTTGAAAGACTCCTCTGTTCCTCTCTTCGATGCCCGAATCCCCGAAATACGAGGATCTTGTGATACGCGTCCTCCGTAGATGGATGACTCTGATGTCTTCGGGACTTTGTGAGTCGAGACTTCCCGTTTCCCGATTCTTACCTCTCGATATCCCGATGTCTGAAGCCTTAAACTTCAAATTGGTTCTTGTTATGCTTGTGGTGATAGAATTTTACAAAAAAAGTCTTTTGTTTCCTTCATTTTTAAAAAAATAAGCGATTTAACATCCTTTAATAATTTAATGTAATTCACTTGTACAATAACAATAATTAATATTAATATTTTAGTATCTGAAAATAATGTTTTTAGATGAAGTTAGATAGGATGAGCATTGCTAAACAATTACAATCTTGAACCCGCCAGACGTGGAATCCGCAAGTCCACCTGTCAATTTGTATATCGCAGAAGTCTGGGTGATATTTGCAGGACACTAAACAAAAGAGGTTCAAATTTTAGCATGCCAGGCTGAGAACCCGTGATCCAAAAAGTGCCCAAGTATGGAATGAGGGATTCGCATATGCTCTATAAAATCTCTTGTCCATACTTTCTAAAAGTACATGTTTACTATGTATTTCTCATTTGTCAAAAAACTTTTATATCAGTCGCCCGACCAGATTGTACAAACTTTCTCATTTAATTAAATTCTGCAATAGCAATAATTATTATTAATAATTTAGTATTGAAAATCATGTTTTTAGATATGTTAGATAGTTGATAGGGATTAGTATCTATAAACAATGGTAAACTTGAACTTGCCAGCCCTCAAGTCCATTTGTCAATCTGTATATCGCGGAACTCCGAGGGCTATTCAAAGGACAAGGAACAATGAAAATTGTAATGTTGAGCCACGTGGCCCACATGTTCATTTGTCAATTTGTAAATCGCAGAGATGTACATGGTGTTTGTACAACACAGAACAATAGAGGCCCAATTTTCAGCCAACGATCCCCAGAGACCCGATAAAAAAAAATCACTAGATATGAAATTCATATGGGATCACTATGGGACAATAAAAATACAATGTTCAGCCATCCAACCCGAGTCCACCTATCCACTTGTATATCGTAGAAGTCTGGGTGCTATTTGTAGGATATGGAACAATATAGACTCTATTTTTGGCCTGCCAGGCAACAAACCAAAAATTGCCTAGGTATGGAATGAGGGATCTGCATATGTTGTATAAAATCTCATTCCATAGTTTATATAGAGACAATATCCACAAGTCCACGTGTCAACTTGTATATCATGGAAGTCTAGCTTCTATTTGTAGGAAACAAAACAATAGATACTTAATTTCCAGCCTGTCAGGTCACGAACCCGCGATCCAAAAAGTGACCAAGTATGGAATGAGGAATCCGCATATGTTCTAGAACAATGTTTTTGTATAGCACAAAACAATAGAGGCCCAATTTTCAGCCCGTCATCCCTAGAGCTCCCGATAAAAAAAAATCACTAAATATGAAATTCATACGGGATCTTCGCATATGCTGTATAAAATCTCATTGCATACTTTATTTAGAGACTATGTCCACAAGTCTCCATGTCAATTTGTATATCGTGGAAGTCTAGGTGCTATTTGTGGGACACAGAACAATAGATACTTAATTTTCAGCATGCCAGGTCACAAAACTACGATCCAAAAAGTGCCAAAGTATGGAAAGAGGGATCCGCATATGTTCTAGAAAAATGTGTTTGTAAAGAGCGAAACAATAGATGCCCAATTTCCATCTAGCCAGCCCTAGAGCCCCCGATAAAAAAAAATGCTAAATTTGAAATTCATACGGGATCACTACAGGACATTAAAAGTGCAATGTTCAGCTAGCCAGCCCAAGTCCACCTATCAATTTGTATATCGCGGAAGTCTGAGTGCTATTTGTAGGAGATAGAAAAATAGAGACTATATTTTTGGCATGCCAACCCACGAACCCGCGATCCAAAAACTGCCTAAGTATGGAATGAGGGATCCGCATATGCTATATAAAATCTCATTCCATACTTTATATAGAGACTATGTCCAAAATTCCACGTGTCAATTTGTATATCTCATAAGTCTAGGTGCTATTTGTAAGACACAAAACAATATATACTTAATTTTCACCCCACTAGGTCCCGAACCCGCGATCCAAAAAGTGCTCAAGTATGGAAAGAGGGATCCTTATATGTTATAAAACACTATCAATTTTTATATCGCGGAAGTCTGGGTGCTATTTGTAGGAGACAAAACAATAAAGACTATATTTTCAGGCCGTCAGGTCGCGAGCCCATGATCCAAAAAATGCCTAAGTGATGCTGACCTATAGCCCTAGGGCTGAGATCCACTCACAGGATCGTTTCAAATCTTCCCTGAGCTGAAGCGGCTCTTCCAGATCCCATCAGAACCTCAACATTTGATCCACAAGTCCTTCAACTTCCCCACGGCCTCCAACACGACCGCAACCTTTTCCCAAAAAAAGGGATTTCGGATTTCGGGACTCTGTGAGTCCTGTTGTCGAGAGTCTCGGCCTCCTCGATCCTCTGAAACCTGATATGTCAAAATGGCCTTAATGGTGGTTATCCCCTGGCCAAACCTTGTTCTATGTGACCACCTTCCTTGTGACCACAACCTACCTCCAAAGGTGCATCGCTTCGCGACTTCGGGACTTTCGATGCGAAGTGTTCCAACTCCTTCTCCTCGAGATGACCGAAATGTTGATTCCTGAAATCCCGATAATAGGTGTGACTGCAGCCCCACTCCTCGCTACATCGTGTTTCGCGACTTCGGGGTTTTCATCCCCAAGAGGCCGGACTTCTTGTCTTTAGGACTTCCGAAATCCTGAATCCCGATATGCCAAAATGTCGGCTTCCTATCGCGTCCCTTCAACGCTTCGGGGTTTCGTGCTTCAGGACTTCGCGATCCCCGTTGCAACCCCTTTTCTCTGCTCTCGTATACGGGACTCCCGGTATGCCGAAATCTGATATAATCATTTCGGGGATTTTCCTGATGCCTCAATCGTCGCCACGTGTCCTCCTGTTGGATGGTTCCGATACTCTTGGTGTTTTAGGACTCCGTGACCCCAACAACACTGATCACTGGTCCTTCGAACTCCCGGTAGCTCCCCGATCACTGCCACATGTCCTCCACAGATGGACGACCCTAATCACTTCGGGACTTCGCAAGTTGTGAAGTTGAAAGACTCCTCCGCTCCTCTCTTCGATGCCCGAATCCCCGAAATACGAGGATCTTGTGATACGCGTCCTCCGTAGATGGACGACTCTGATGTCTTCGGGACTTTGTGAGTCGAGACTTCCCGTTTCCCGATTCTTACCTCTCGATCTCCCGATGTCTGAAGCTCTGATGGATTTTGGATCTTTGCCACGCATCCTCTCCATGATGGACAGTCTCTGTTCTTTCAGGACTTCGCGTATCGAAAATCCATGATGCAACGACTCCAAGTCCTAGTTGCTCTAATCCCCAAATTCCAAAATAGTGGAATTCTCTTGCAAGATTAACCTGCGTGCAACTTCTCCCAGATCTGACGACTGTTGGCTATCCTCCTGAGATCTGACGACCTAGATCTATTCCTCCTGTGCAACACTTTCCTGCCTGCGCCTGGACGTGAAACTTCAATGGTCCAGATCTTCCTCTAGTGGCCGAATCGATGACAGTTGTATCTCCCTCCTGAGCTTACGCTTCTTCCTTCACCTTGGAATATTTTCTCGCTCCATAAGGTCTCGGCCTTTGCTTCCATTGCAAATCCTGTAACCTTGGCTCTTGCTTGCGTTCTAAGGACACTGACCCTCCTGAGCTTTACAATTCTGAACCCTCCAAAGGGTCTTCTCTTTCTCAGCCTCTGCAACCTCTTGCAGGGTATCTACACACAAAGGTGCTATCTGTCCTGAGATTTTGACTTAGAGTAAGTCCTCACTCTCATCCCCCACTCCTGTGCTTGACCTCCTAAGCTTCAGACTTGAAACAAAGTCTTCCTGTAGTCACTTCTTATACTTGACGAGCCTTCAGACAACTGTCTATCAAGACTTCACTCGAGTGTTGGCCTGGTGCACTCCATGCATAGGTCTTTGTCCTCCTTGATCTTCAACTACTCAGACCTCAATGGTCTCTATCCCTTTCTCTCCTTGAAAGGATGGAAATGCCCTCTGGCAACTTCCTGCTCAAGCACTCCTTGCTGAGCTTGAAGGGTGTTCAATAACCCTGTGAAGGTCTTCCTCCTGACACATCTTCTCCTTTCTGAACTCAAACAAGAGTTCTCTTGTGCACTATCTGCATCTGCTCGATGCCCTCCTGGTAGAGATCTACATAACCCCTCAGTGATTTTTTCTTCTACTGTGTCCTCCTCTGCACAAGCTCACCTCCAAAGTGTTCAACAACCTTGAGGTTTTCTCCTGAGTCAATGACTTCAGCTGGTGCGCCCTCCTGGCACGTCTTCATCTAAATTCCGCAGAATTCAGGAGTGCATCTATGCATTGGCTTTTAGAACCCGCAACATTCTGTCACACCCTCTTGGCATGAAGCCTCAAAAAAACCCAAACCTGAAAGTCAAAGAAACCACATATAGCAACATCTATTTGTCCCTGCAAATGCATACTAACACACATCTACAACATATGAAAAAACACAAAGACATTCATAAACACATAAAGACACACCGAAACTCATGTAGGAAATACGCTCTTTATATTAATGTGAAATGCCTCCTTTACAAGGTGTTCTTGATCTCAGACTTTGATAGAGTCTCCGCTCCTTCTCTCCTCTACTCTAACTCTCCTTAAGAGATCAAAAAAGATCTTTTACATGTGGGGGCTCTTCGATCTCTTCCCTCCATCTCACCTACTCTCATTAACTACATTCATTTACATTGAATGGTTTTCTAGTCCAGATCGTATTTAGATTCAGCCTTACAACCATTAAAGGCCTTCTTTAACTATAGCCTGCTCAAAGGCATGACTTTGGCTCTACCAACCTTACAAACATTTAATACAAATTTCAAATTCAAAATTTGAAATGAGAGGGCTACACCTCTCCTTCTTCATTGAATGCGCGCTGTGTTGGCTGGCTAGCTGGCGCATGGCTGGCTTGGAGTGATGCTCCTGCATCATACTCCTTTGCTGTGAAAAATTCATGATCTCCTACTCATGAGCTCTCCACCCTGGTTGTTGAAATCCACCTAGATCCCAAACAACTCTTTGGAGCTGTATCTCTGCTCCATCTCTCTGATGCTGCTATTCTACTGCTACGATAGACCCTGTTCTGCTCATCCTTTCTCTGCTTGTAGTCTCCTGTAGTGACTTCAACATCAGCCTCCTGACCTGCTCTATCTCCTCATCCAGCTGCTTCCATGGCTGGCTCTATGTATGTAGTCTCCTCGGCTGCATTTCGTCTCTGCAAATGGGCAGATCATCATGATCTCCCATGTCATCCTCTTCATCCTATGTGGCACTAAGTGTTCACTTTGTTGCAAATTTCAACTTCATAGTCCTATCACTGAGTTGCTACTCAGATTTTTCTTGTGACAGCTCTACTGCTGCCATATCTCCTTGTGTTGGCTCAAGTCCAACCTCTCCCAACTGTTCCTTCGGCTAGTATGCTCCTCTTGCATCTTCTTCCAACTTGAATTTTTGGATGTGCATTCTCTACCTTATCACCCTTCTCTCCAGGGCTTCAATCTGCTCACACAGATCAACAAATCTCATGCTGTCTGCTTCTTCTTCTTCTTCTTCTGTAAGCTCCAATGCTGCAGTCGTCTCTGTTTCAACTTCCTGGTTGAAAAATTTGAGCCATTCCTCAGAATGCTCATTTCCTTCTTTTGCTTGGGAAACTTTTGATATCTGCTCCAACTCTTCCTCTTCTTTGATAGTCTATGCTAGTTGTCTTTCTATTGTTGCTACATCGACAACACAAACTCTCACCTCAATTGGGCTACCTGGCAGGAATATTTGAATTCCTCCAATGATCAGAATGTCCTTCTGATCCTTCTTCTCTGTCAGTTGTCCATGCTAATATGAACTCAGCTTTGAGCTCATCTTCTCTCCCTTTCCCTACTGGCAATATGGGATTTCTCTGCTGCCCCCTTGGCAGTCTATGAGATCCTCGGATCTCATCTTATTGCCCACCTGGCAATTTGAATTTCCAGTTCTGCCCTCTTGGCAGTCTATGAGACCCCGCAGTGATCTCACCTCATTGCCCTCTTGGCAACATGAAATTTCCTTGTTGTCCTCCTGACAGTCTATGAGATCCCGCAACAATCTCATCTCATCGCCTTCCTGGCAATTGGAAATTTATATTCTTCCCTCTTGGCAGTCTCTGCACACATTTAAGTCTCTGAGATTTTTCAGCGATCTCTGTTCATCCTCAATGTCACTGAAATTTCTCCCAGCCTCTGGTTCACACACTTGAACCATCTCCTCTTCATCTCTGAGGCTTTCAACATGCCTCAGCCACATTTTCAACAGCCTCCGTTGTCTTCTAGCCAACATCTCCCTGACTGGCCATTTTACCTTCGTCCTCATGTGCCATTCATACACCCAATGTGATCTTGCATCCTGCTGCATCTGCAATGAAAGTTCCTCCATCCTTGCTCTGATCTCAATGAGCTCTTTATCCACCTCAGATTTGCTCGGCTGCTAGTGGTTCTTCTTCCCATCACATGCATTTTCCTACTGCTGATGGATCTTCTTTTCACCATGCTTATGGCCTTCAATAGCCATCTCCCTGTTGTTCCTACAGTCTGTCTGCTCTTCTGGCGAACTTGTTGTCTCTCGACAACTGAGAGATTCCTGCCTTCCCCTACAATCCTCCTAACTGTCTCCTTGACTTCTGCCTACCTGCAAACAATCACCACAGAGTTCCAATGCTCTATCTTCTCCTTCCTATCTCTGCAAGCTGCCTCTGTCGCCTACAGAAGTCAAATCCTGCTCTAATACCACACTGATGCCAGCCTGCAGCCCTCGGGCCAAGATCCGCTCACAGGATCATTTCAAATCTTCCCTGAGACAAAGAAGCTCTTCCGGATCCCATCGGATCCTAAACATTCGATCCACAGGGCCTTTAACTTCCCCATGGCCTCCAACACGACTGTGACCTTTTCCAAAAAAAAGGGATTTCGGATTTCAGGACTCCATGAGTCCTGCTATCGAGAGTCTCTGCGTCCTCGATCCTCCGAAACTCGATATGACGAAATGTCCTTAATGGTGGTTAGCCCCTGGCCAAACCCTGTTCTATGTGACCACCTTCCTCGTGACCACAACCTACATCCAAAGGCGCGTCGCTTCACGACTTCAGGACTTTCGATGTGAAGTGTTCCAACTCCTTCTCCCCAGGATGGCCAAAAATGTCGATTCCCGAAATCCCAATAATAGGTGTGACTGCAGCCCCACTCCTCGCTACGTTGCATTTCATGACTTCGAGTTTTCATCCCCAAGAGCCTGGACTTCTTGTCTTTAGGACTTCCAAAATCCCAATATGCCAAAATGTTGGCTTCCTATTGCATCCCTTCAATGCTTCGGGGTTTCGCGCTTCGGGACTTCGTGATCCCCGTTGCAACCCCTTTGCTCTGCTCTCATCTACCAGACCCCCGGTATGCCGAAATCCAGTATAATCCTTTCGGGGATTTTTTCGATGCCTCGATCCATGCCATGTGTCCTCCTGTTGGATGGTCTAATACTCTCGGTGTTTCAGGACTCCATGACCCCAACGGCACTGATCACTGGTCCTTCGAACTCTCGGTAGCTCCCCAATCACTGCCACATGTCCTCCACAGATGGATGGCCCTGATCACTTCGGGACTTCGCAAGTTGCGAAGTTGAAAGACTCCTCTGTTTCGCTCTTTGATGCCCAAATCCCCGAAATACGAGGATCTCGTGACACACGTCCTCTGCAGATGGACGGCTCTGATGTCTTCGACACTTCGTGAGTCGAGACTTCCCGTTTCCTGATTCTTACCTCTCAAGCTCCCGATGTTCGAAGCTCCGATGGCATCCGGATCTTTGCCACGCATCCTCTCCACGATGGACGGTCTCTGTTCTTTTGGGACTTTGCGGATCAGAAATCCACGATGCAACGACTCCAAGTCTTGGTTGCTCTAATCTCTGAATTCCTAAACAGTGGAATTCTCCTGCGAGATTAGCCCGCGTGTAGCTTCTCCCAGATCTGACAATTGTCGGCTATCCACCTAAGATATGACGGCCCAGATCTATTCCTCCTGAGCAACACTTTCCTTCTTACACCTGGACGTGAAACTTCAATGGTCCAGATCTTCTTCCAGTGCCCGAATCGACGACAACTGTAGCTCCCTCCCAAGCTTACGCTTCTACCTTCACCTTGGAATATTTTCTCACTCCATAAGGCCTCAACCTTTGCTTCCATTGCAAAGCCTGTAACCTTGGCTCCTACTTTCATTCTAAGGACATTGTCCCTCCTGAGCTTTGCAATTCTGAACCCTCCAAAGGGTCTTATCTTGCTCGACCTCTGCAACCTCTTGCAAGGTCTCTGGACACAAAGGTGCTATCTGTCCTGAGATTTTGACTTAGAGTAAGTCCTCACTCTCGTCCCCCACTCCTGTGATTGACCTCCCGAGCTTCATACTTGAAACAAAGTCTTCCTGTGCTCACTCCTTGTACTTGACGATCCTTCAAACGACTGTCTATCAACACTTCACTCGAGTGTTGGCCTGGAGCACTCCTTGCATAGGTTTCTGTCCTCCTTGAGCTTCAACTGCTCAGACCTCAATGGTCTCTGTCCCTTTCTCTCCTTGAAAGGATGGAAATTCCCTTTGGAAACTTCCTGCTCAATCACTCCTTGCTGAGCCTGCACGGTGTTTAGTAACCCTGTGAAGGTCTTCCTCCTGAAACTTCTTCTCCTTTTTGAACTCAAACAAGAGTTCTCCTGTGCACTATCTACACTTGCTCAATGCCCTCCTGGCAGAGCTGTACAGAACCCCTCAGTGATTCTGTCTTCTGCTGTGTCCTCCTCTGCACAGCCTCACCTCCAAAGTGTTCATCAACCTTGAGGTTTCCTCCTGAGTTAATGAATTCAGCTGGTGCACCCTCTTAGCACGTCTTCGTCCAAATTCTGTAGAATTCAGGAGTGCATCTATGCACTAGCTTTCAGAACCCGCAACATTCTATCACACCCTCTTGGAATGAAGCCTCAAAGAACCCCAAACCTGAAATTCAAAGAACCCACAGATAGAAACATCTATCTGTCCCTGCAAATGCATACTAACACACATCTACAACATATGAAAACACACAAAGACATTCATAAACACATAAAGACAGACCGAAACTCATGCAGGAAATCTGCTCTTTATACTAATGTGAAATGCCTCCTTTACAAGGTGTTCTTGAGCTCAGACTTTGATAGAGTCTCCACTCCTTCTCTCCTCTACTCTAACTCTCCTTATGAGATCAAAAAAGATCTTTTACATGAGGGGGCTCTTCGATCTCTTCCCTCCATCTCACCTACTCTCATTAACTACATTCATTTACATTGAATGGTTGTCCAGTCCATATCGGATCTATATTTAGCCTTACAACCATTAGAGGCCTTCTTTAACTATAGCCTGCTCAAAGGCATGACTTTAGCTCTACTAGCCTTACAAACATTTGATACAAATTTCAAATTCAAAATTTGAAACGAGAGGGTTGCGCCTCTCCTTCTTCATTGAATGTGCACTGTGTTGACTGGCTGCCTGACGCATGGCTGGCTTGGATCGATGCTTCTGCATCACTAATTATGGAATGAGGGATCTGCATATGCTGTATAAAATCTCATTCCATACTTTATATAGACTATGTCCACAAGTCCACGTGTGAATTTGTATATCACGGAAGTCTACCTGCTATTTGTAGGACACAGAAGTCTAGGTGGTATTTGTAGGACACTGAATAATAGATACAGAAGTCTACACTATCAATTTGTATATCGCGGAAGTCTGGGTGCTATTTGTAGGAGACAGAACAATAGAAACTCTCTTTTTGGCTCGCCAGACCACGAGCCCACGATCCAAAAACTACCCAAGTATGGAATGAGGGATCCGCATATGCTGTATAAAATCTCATTCCATACTTTATATAGAAGATGTTCACAAGTCCACATGTGAATTTGTATATCGCGGAACTGTAGGTTCTATTTGTAGGACACAGAACAATAGATACTTAATTTTCAGCCCGCCAGGCCACGAACCCATGATCAAATGCAATGTTCAGCCAAACAACCCATAGGTCCTCCTGTCAATTTGTATACCGCGGAAATTTGGGTGCTATTTGTATGACACAGAACAATAGAGACTCTTTTTTCAGCCCGCGAGGCCACCAAACCACGATAAAAAAAGTGCCTAAGTATGGAATGACTCTTTTCTATATTGCTCGTTTGTGGAAATACTTTAATATCACTCGGACGACCAGATTGTGAAAACTTTCTCGTATAATTAAATTCTTCAATATAAATATTTAACAATAATAATTTAGCATAGGTCAGGTTCTGAATTTGTATATCACAGAATTGTTAGTGCTATTTGTAGAGCACGGAATAATATATGCCCAATTTTTTGCCCACCAGCCTGAGAACCCCCGATCTAAAAAAGTGGCTAATTATGGAATTAATATGGAATCACTAAGGACAAAAAAAATGCAATGTTGAACCAACCAACCCACAAGTCCACCTGTCAATTTGTATATCACGGAAGTGTAGGTGCTATTTGTAGGACACCAAAAAATAGAGGCTCAATTTTCATCCCTCTAGGCCAAGAACCATCGGCCCTTCACGTGCCCTGGGTATATCTTCGCCTGACAGCTTTTCATACTTTGGTATTTCTTGGAATCCGTTTTGGCATTGCTGCTTCCTTCGTACTTGTTTCTAGATATGCAATAATTAAGCTTTAATGCTAGTATCCATCCTACAACAACCGTTAAAACTGTCATTAATGTCCGGAAGTCTAGAGAAGATTTGTCATTAGTACAAATTAAACTAAGATTTTCCTAGAAGCATGTAATCCTTTCCAAGCATTCATTTCAAAGGCCACGCAATATTTGTTTTTTGTGTGCTGAAGGGTTGGTGCTTTTAAGAAATTTTTTATTCTTAATCTCTTTTCTCCGTCACCGCCACGTTCACACTTTTTTCTAATTATGAAATTAGTGAGTTGTGATGGTCACAACTCATTTCACATGAACCGTAGAAATTGTCATTGATCAGCGAAAGGCTTGAGGAGATATTCCATTGATACGCATTAAACCATAATTTGTGGAGGCTTATATTATCCCTCCTTGATTTTCATTTCAAACATCATCTCAACCAAATGGAAATTCTAAATAACTTCTGGGAGCAGTTCTCTCCACACACAGTAAACACATTGGGGAATAATGGCCAGAGGTTCCACTATTCTAGGGAATATTGTTACTATTCATCTCCCTCCACCCAGAAGGAAAAAAGGAGATGGTCCCTTGGTACACCGAGAGATATATTTCAAGCCAAGAAATTCCATCGCAACCCTGACTGGTCAGAGAACCTGCCCAATTACAGTCATTGCTATCGCATAAGTTGATGCCATCAATTCCGATCCAGAAGAAGATGATTTGAAGGACAATGATACGACAATGGATGATGGAAATGAAGAGAATATTCCCACTCCTGCACCCAAATTGAAATCAACCATAATGAACGGACCTTCCTAGCTCGGTGATTGCAGTCATGACAACACCAAAAGGAGTTTTAGAAAAGAAACTGATGGTGAATGAAACAACCACTTTGCACCGCGAAATTAGGAATTCCAGATTTCCAAATTAGTCCATTCTGGGAGGAAGAGTTTCAGTGTAAAGAAATTATATGTTGATGCTCGCAGAGATATATTTCAAGCCCAAAAAATATTGTTTAACTTTTTCAGGCACCAGGTCCAAAACTCTCGCTCCTGCCACGCATTTTCTTACTAGTCATCTCCTTCTGCCCAGAATGGACTAATTTGGGCCTCTGTAATTGCACGTGCAGGATGTGCTACTGAATATTTTTGGACTATGTAGAGGCGATTTCAGTTAAGGGCCATTCCACTTGCCCTACAACCATTTTCGTCTTCTTTATGAGGAAAAGATTATGAAAAATATCAAGCAGAGGATGATGCATCGACGAGAAAACTGCAAGGATATTGCATACAGTAGAACCTGTGCTTGTGTTTGTCGCAGATGCCTTCAATGTTTTGGCTCGAAGAACTGGGTCCAATTTCTAAGAATAGATGTACAGTACTCAGTGTTTTTCTTATTTTTTTATTTTATTTTAAATGGATTTGCTATTAAAACAAAATTGCCTTGCACTCTTCATTGTTGCCACTTTTCTGGGTTTAACGCATGTTCTAATTGGCATGGTTCGATGCTCTCATAATTCTTCGATCTTGTGTTTACTAATACCAATGTACAATGTTGCAGCAAAATCATTATTCTTGTTTCTAGACATGCAATTATTAAGTTTTAATGCTAACAGCCCATAGTGCAATAAGTTTAATACTTGAGTTAATATGTTGCACTGATGGTAGAATGTATCAAGAACATAGTTACATGCACACATTCCAATAAAATCTAATCTTCCACAAAGCATTTGTTGGCAATTAGCAGAAAAGGAAATTTAGTGGTTAAGTTGATATGTTACAGTCATGGAATAATGTATCAATAACATAGTTGTAGGTATACATTGTAATAAAATGTAATCTTTAGCAATGCATTTGCTGACAATTAGTAGATCATGGTTTTGCAATGATGACACTTCTTTGAAACCAATTCATGCTTACGAAAACTGCCTTCCGCCTCTCTATTTTCCCACTCTTTATTCCCTCTAGTTTCTCTTCCTCGTTACTTAATCATTTTTTTCCCGACAATGCGTTGCTTCGCAGCTTCGCGGATTCACGCATTTGCGTTTCCAATGACCGCTTCCCCTTTCTTTAAATTGACCGTCTATTGTTCCCTGTCCCACAACTGGCACCCAGAGTTCTGCCATATACAAATTGAGAGGTGGACTTGCGCGCTGGTTGGGTCAACATTGCAATTCTACTTTTCCGTGACCTCCAAATAGCATTCAGAGCTCTGGTATATACAAATTGACAGATATTCAAAATTGCAACGATTCTTAGATCATATGCTTTTCCGTATTACGGTCCACCTATCATGCCCTTTTCTGTGCTACACATTTTTGCACTGAAAACTTTCGAGAAATACAATTTAACCGTCGGGTCCTCACATATTTAGTGGAACTATTTTCACCCCATTTTGAAGCCTGTCTGTCCTCTTTCCATACATTTCCATTTGTTCGAATTTCTTTGGCGAGTCGTCGGTTTGGCGGGTTGAATAAATATTTAGTTCGTAGTCGTCGTTTCTTGTATCCACGCCCCTTTGCAATTAGAAGTTGTCAATTATATATAAGATCTTAATGCCACGTATGCAATTAGCAATTTCACTATTCCATACTTAGCCACTTTGGCAGAATTCTGCAAATATACAAATCGGTCACTTAACTGCCCCATCATGATCTCTTCCGTTTTACACATTTTGCACTTAAAAATTCTGAAACATGAAATTTCATCGTGCAACACTCGGTTTTCTTGACTATCCCCATAACCCTTTTTTCAATCTCGTCCGACCGCCTTTTAGAGCTTGCCATTCTTTCCTTGCTCTCCGCCCTCTTTGTCACCTTCGAACTTGTTTATAATAAAAGAAAATAAAAAGTTTTGTGTATATATATATATATATATACACACATATATTGTTTCTAAATATGGAATTAATGGCATTTAATTCTAACAAGTCATCATGTAGAAACCGTATATATTGTCTTTGATGGGAAAAAGGCTCGAGGACATCTCGTATTCATGTGCATTAAACCAAAATTTGCAGGTGGATTATATTATCCCTTGTGAGTGTTCATTTCAAAATCATGAAATCCTGTTCACACGACGTGCCCTTCACACGTCCACGAAACCTCCATTCCTTAATTGCTCTTCGTCGTACCTGCCACGTTTGCATTTCTAAATATGCAATAAATAAATTTTACTGTTAACAGTTCATCATGCACCACCAATACAGGTTGTCATTAATCAATGAAAGGCTCAAAGAGATTTCCCATTCAGAAGCATTTAACCAAGATTTATCAAAAAGTTACATTATTCACTCTAACAATTCATTTAAACCATCATCTGCAGCAAAGAAACCTTCTCATAAACCTATGGCATCATCTCAGCACCAGTTCTATGGAGATACAGTGAACACCTTTGGGTGTGAGGACCAGAACTTCCACTGGTCCAGGGTATTTTCTTATTACTCAACCCCTACCGCAGAGAACCAAGTAATTTGGACCTCTGGAATTGCTCATGCACGCTGTGTCCCTGAGGTTTTTTACTGTAAGGACCTGGTCTCTTGGTGCGCCAATAAATTTATTACAGACCAAAGAATTATTCCACTGCACGACGAATCTTCTATTTCTTTGTCACCTCAGGTCTTTCGCCAGATGCTGAAATTGCCCAAGCCAATATTGACATTCAAAGGAGAAGATTGCAAACAGTTCCTAGAAAAGCATAATAACGGATTGGACCTCTTGCCCCAGTTTATGGAAAGGCCGAATCTAGTTCCTGAAGATATTACAAGTATGTAGGTTAGTTCATTTAGAAACCCATTTCGGGAAATTGCCTAGTTGTTTATAAGAATAAACAGGATAGGAGTCCACAAGTACTGTTTCCCGCATGGCTCTTTATATTTTGTATTTCACAGTCAACAAACAAGCCCTTTTTGATTGGGGCAGGTTAATTTCCCATGAAATCTCTTCCCAATTGTCAAGATACAAAAGGGAAAATAAATTTTATATGTCATCCTATTTAGTTTTTGCAATAGCACATTCCTGTCAATTTCCGCAACTGTCTCTGTCAAAAAATGTCAACTGTGAATTCCACCCAGTAACATTCTGGTACCAGGCCTTGTGGAAGCACAAGGCTTCCAACTATTTTTATGAGGTTTTTAATGGCTTCCTATCTATTTTCAAAGTTTTGTTGTTAGGAGAAAATGCTCCCTGCATATCTGAACAAGCAACTAGTTTTTTGCACAATAAGGAGACACTCCAACATTTGGATAATTACACTGTCATAAGAATTTTTGGCTCCACGGAACAACCTTCTCTCCTTCCATTTCATGTTATGGACATAATGTTTATTACAGAAGTAGCACGTCGATACAACTATTGGTTCCATTTGTTCTAAATGAAGAAAAAAAAACAGTTCATTCCTCTGCCTTGGAAAATAGGGGAGTTTGTCTTGAAAAACGTCAACAAAATTGACGACTTCGTAGCACATTTTAGCATCTCCAACCTCAGATATGATGAATACATAAGAGGATTCGACCCCTGTGATATTTTTAGACAACATTTACAATCACTTGGCCTTGACGATTGTTTTGTAAATAAACACCTGCCCAAAAATAGAGACAGTGACAGTCTTGCCTCTGATACTGACAACGTAGAGACAGTGCAAAGCTACACTAAATTGTACACACAACAGGGGAAAGTCCCCAATGACAAGACTGTTCAATCTGCAAATACCACTCCAAAAAGTACGACATCCTGGAGCATCGCTCCAACGGCCCATCACAACAACAAAGAAACCAAAAGTTCTTTAAATGGAGGAGGAGATAATGACCCTCCTCACTCTAAAATTGATAGTTCTCACAAGCTTCCAGTAGAGAAGAAGAGAAAAAAAATGTGGGTTAGGCAGAAGAGACGAAAATTCAGAGTTAGAACATGGAAGTTGACACTGATTTGGATGCCATGTTCCCCTTCCTTGATCAACCCCAATATGATATCCACCATATCCATACAATGGAGATATCTGTTACCAAAAATTTTGACGAAGATGAATCCTTCGTGTTCCAGAGCGTTCTTTTTTATAGCCGGAACAAAAGATTGATATTTGAGAAAAAAAATGTTAAAAATATCAAAGGAAAATCTTGTTCAGAGGTTGACGTTGCCAACATGCAGCCGTACAAAATCTATCAACTTCACACCGTGACCGGAGAAGCACTTCATGATTCCATTAGACGCATCGAGACCCAAAATGCCAAACTGAAGGACTGAGTCAAGGAATTGGAAGATGCTTTCATTCCTATGCCATTGCTTGTCGATCCTTTGGCAATAGCCATGCCTGGAACCCCTGCACCCAATGTAAAATCATCCTCCACCATGCTCGCATCCTGTAAAGGATATGTGGAGAACAATATCAAAAAAATAATGGAACTGGTTACCCAGGCGTGGAAAAGATCACATACCATCACTTCCCTTGAAACTAGGGCACATAGCTTGCTCGAGCATTTGCAAGTCGAATTAATGTTGTGAAAAGAAGTGATAGGGATCCCTCCCAAAAAAAATTAATGTTCCTTGCATTTAACTTTATGCAACAAAATTTGTAGAACTCCTTGGTTGCTTCACAATGGTCCCTATTCTATCCAAGACTACAAGCTCTTTAGTCAATGTGTCTTCATTAGGATTTCTTAAAACATGGTAATATTCTACTTCTTCAAATCTTACTTCCTAGTTAGATATTCTTTGAATAACTCTTTCAAAATTACTTTAGTTTTGCCTGAATTGTTTTCTTAATACTTTGATAATTAGTTTTGCCTGAATTGTTTTCTTAATAATAAATAATAGAGATAATAAAATAAAAAGTATGAAATAGGGTTGGATGTAAAGATAGTTAAGAAAACTTTAAAATATATATTATAAAATTAAAAAAACTTTAATATATGTTTAAAATAAATTAAAAGTGATCCCGGATCACTCCACCCAAAACTATGTTGAACGTACAATAAATAAATGCTTGATGACGAAGCCACGGATTATCTAAGCAACACTTAACACCCAAATGACCCGCCGTACAAACTAGTGAAGCCCATTGAGAAGGAAAAATATTGTCAATGAAATATGTCATGATTCTCGTCACTGTTTCTGAATAGTTAACCATCTAAAATGAAATTCAAACCTTCATTAATCAATCAAATCCTTCCTTCTACTCAATCACTTCATAAGCTAAATAACATGGATTTTTAAACAAGGTATTTATATAAGCAATTTGAATAATTTATATAAAAATGCTACAAGCGTTATTATTTTAATGAAAAAAAGGTGGGCTTGAATCCAAAGGTCCCTGCATAATGAGAAGCCTAGAAAGTGATGCCAAAGCCATCCTTTAGAAACATGCAACAACATCATGTCCCACCGCTCGCCACTTCCGTTGACCGTTGATCTTTCTATCTAATTATTTTGGTTCGCTTCCATCTTTTAGTGGTTAAAACAAATGAAAGTGTTTCTTAGCTTTTGTATAAGCAGTTTATTAGTGAAAACTTTATTAACCAAAATTTACATGGAAATTAATACATAGGGTCACTAGTACATATGGGTATGGCCCCAAAATGCGATGAAATATTTCCACGTGGAAAAATACATTACAATTTTGGTTTTCTTTTAATTTTATTTTTTTGGTCTCGATGTTCGTCGATATAGTGACAAATTCAGAAAATTGTCTTTATATCCACGAATCTTCGACTCTATAGTGACACTTGTGCCACACGTGCACTGTAACAGGTATTGACTTTTTTCAGGGTCAACTCGTTTAGTTTCGTCGCTATATCAACGAGCATTGTTCTATAAATACATGTCTTTAAGACAAATTTCGACAAATTTGCTATAGTTGCGACAATTTTGCTGGTGATTGTTTGAGCCGTGATTTTTTTGTCACGTACTGGTTTAACACGTCCAATTCTCGATCTACATAGCTCGGATTTTAGACTTGCAAGGTTAGTATTTTTTATTTTTCAGTCTCTTTTAATATAAAACTATGTTAAGAAATTTTAATTTTAAAATTTTTTAACATGAATAACCAGATTTATTTTTTTTCGAAATTTAGCGTTGCTACATTTATTTCGTGTGATTGAACATCAAAGTATATGGATTTTTAATTTTTTTTCTTTTTCAATGTTTGAACAAAATTAACTTTTTTTTAATATTTTTTTCAAAATTTAGCATTGTAACATATATTTCCTGTGATTGGACCTCGAAGTATATGAAATTTTAATTTTATTTTTTTTTCAATGTTTTAACAATTTATTTTTTGAAAATATTTAATTGGTTCTCATAGGCAATTATTGTGTCAAATTAATATACTATGAATGAAAATGCAAGGAGGATTGCTTAGTTTAGAGAAACATTGGAAGTGAAGGGCGATGGAAAATGTTATTTCCCTTGCAATGATTGAAGGGGCTTGCAAACAAGAAGAAATTTGATAACAACAGCTGAAAAACATTGTAGGGAGCAGGGGCACACTGAAGGGGGTTATGAATATTATCCCTTGGTAAGACAATATTCAATATATAATGTATTCTTTGTAACAATGATCATGTCATGTATTTGTCAATTTTTTTATCATTTTAATATATGTTCTATATAGACTAATTTTAATACATTGTTTGTAAATATAAAGACAATGCTCTCAAAATGTCGACCGCGAGAGAGTTATTTGCCAAGTAATAGCATAAATACTAATTTACAAGGTGAGGAACATGGAGATTAAAATATTGAAGATCAAGTTCTTAATGATGATATGGATAGAGATAACATTATTGATACAAATCATGTAGATAAGATACATAGAGTGATCCAAGACACATTTTCTCCAATGGATGAGGACAACTAGGATAATATTTATGATGTTGATCCTCTACTTGAGAAGTCACAACAGCCTATTTATGAAGGCTCACCAACAAATCTTCTATCTGCTATATTGTTGTTGGTCAACTTGAAGGTTTTGAATGGTTTATCAAACACCTATCTCACACAGATCCTAAGGTATGTAATGTATTATTTATGTCATGCTGACATGTACATAAATATTGACTATTTTTCTATATTGTTATTGTTAATTAATTCATAAAGTAGGGATGCAATATTTGTGATTAATATTGTTTACATTGACTTATTTTTTTGAGTGGTGTAGATTGTTAGGTGAATTTCTATTACCAATGTCAAATATCTTACCATGCACATATCGAGAAATATATGTGATTATGAAAGAAATTGGAATGGAGTATCAAGCTATTGATGCATGTCCTAATGATTATATCATATACTATGAACAATATGAATCATAAAATGAATGTCCACAATGTCAAATAAGTAGATATAGAACCGATCAAGTAACAAAAAAGGTGCCTCATAAAGTTCTTCATTATATTCCCATAATTCCACGTTTCCAATGATTGTTCAGGTGCCAAAGTATAGCACAGTTTATGGATTTGCATGCAAAGATAAGAATTGAAGACGATGTTCTTCGAATTCCTACAGATGGTTGTACATTGAAGAATATAGAAGAAAAATAACCAATTTTGAAAGAAGAACCTCATTATGTTAGACTTTCATTGGAAACTGGTGGTGTCAATCCATTTGGAGAGCTTTGTTTTACTTACTCGGTGTGGCCCGTTTTTGTTATAAACAATAACCTTCCTCCTTGGATTTTGATAAAGAAAGAGAACACAATGTTGGCAATGATTGTTCCAGGTATTTAATTAACTTGTTTTTATTTACTTGAAAGTATGACATAAAATTTTATTTCTTTGTTTTGTGCATGATGATTATATTTTTTTTATATATAAGGATGTATAACTAAATATAATTAATGTATATTGAACCAATTAAGTAAGTACCAAGTTATATATATATATATATATATATATATATATATATCGACGAGCTGTGAAGTTATGGGATGGCATCACTATGTATGACATCTCTAGACCTATAGGGAAAAACAATTTCAATTCCATGGAATAATTGCATGGAAAATTCATGATGCTCCCGGGTTAACACATTTTTGTGGTATTTAACTTTCCATTGCACTTTAATATTATATAATTTTTTGAAAATATCATGCATTTTTTAAAATTTTAATCCTTATTTGGTACATTAATTCATATATCTTGCAGGTCTTCAAACAAATGGTAAATTTTCATGTCCATTTTGTGGTCCTAGGATAAAATATCATCGTTCAATAAGTTTAGGAAATGAGGTGTTTGATGAGTATAAACACTTTCTTCCTAAGAACCATAGTTATAAATCAAAATTCAATGGTAAAGAAGAGAATAGGAAAAAACAATGAAGAATGACACCTCACCTATGGAAGTTGGAATATAATAGAAATCGTCAAGGTATGAAAAATATTTATGTATCATATATATAAATCTTATGAATTTTTTTTCAGTGAATTTTGTTCAGCGCGATATGTAGATATATTGATTAATTAGTGTTAATGTGATTTTGTTTATGTTTCATGAATGTCGTTAAGACATGAATGGGCTTCCTCGAGGAATGAAAAACTACCCCATACAAATCAATAGGTTTCCCTACTACGAGCACCTACAAATAGTTCATTTGTTTGATACAATGCATATCTAGAAGAATATAAAAAAATTGTTATGGTGAATCTTAGATGGAAGGAATGACAAAGTAATAATTGGAAAGATTTGTAGTGACATCCAAGAAGCTAATAACACATTGAAAAGTGCGATTATTAATTCTAATGGTGTTTCTAGATAAAAAAATATTAGTCTTCCATGGTTATTGACAAAGCAACAGGGTAATCTTGTAAAAGAGGTCATTCAGAAAATTAAGTACCTGATTGAGGTGGATATTGGTGGCCACCCACCTATTTCAATTGGCTCCTCTTGAGAGTTGTTAGTTCATCATGTTCTTATGTAATTATTTGTAATTGTGGGTTCTACACTTTCAGGGCTGTCTGAAGCCCTACACAATTTCCAGGTGGATATTGGTGGCCGCCCACCTAATCCAAGTGGCTTATTTTGGAAGTTTTCATGTCAGTACATCTTTATGTACTTTCGAGGCCGTTTTGGGGCCCTAAATAGTGTTTTTTTGGCTTTCCACAATCAAACAATAGACAAAGTTAGAGTTTGATGGCATAATGTGTAGTTCTTGAAAATACCTTTCCAACAGGCTATCATGTGCTTAAAACAGAGGTCGTATGCAAAAGTTACTACCCCGGGAAGTTGAAGTACCAACTTACCCATCGGGGCCCACACAACTTTTAGCGTTTCATCTCCTAGAGTTAGGTTTTTAGATGTCTATGGTTTTTTCATTCATGAGTAATGTTAAAAATGCCCCTGGAGCCTCATTGTAATCATTTTTATTAGGCAAATGCGTACAATAGCCACATCTCTTCTCATAGATAGCTACCACCATTCGAGCAAGTTGTTTTTAGTTCTACAATTTTACAGTTTCAGTCTATTTTATTTATACAACATAAGTTATTTTTCACTGGATATATTTTATCTTTCTCTGTATCTCTTTATTATTTTATTATGTAGGACCTGTTATTCGTTTCATTTCGCTCATAAATATGGATCAGTGGTATCAAAGCGGTTTGTTCTTCATTTGATTTTCTTCGTGCATGTCCCTGAAAAGATTTGGGTACAATAAGTTAGGAGTCGAACCAGTCAAGCCTTTGCAATAGCAGCCACGCTGAGCACAACAACAACCCACGGGGAAGAGAATGAAGCTGATGGAGAAGGAGATGATTTTAAAATGTTGCTCGAGGAAGCCCTTGCACGACAAAGGAACAAAATGATGGAAAAATTTGTACAGATCCTTCGACGGCTACCCACAGGAGATGTATCTTAATCAAGCGGCCATGCAACCCCCTTCAAGGTACAAGTAAATTTTGATATTCCATTATTTGAAGGACTGATAGATGCAGATGTTGTAGAGAAATGGCTAAATATGCTCGAAGGGTATTTTTCGGTCCACAATTTTTTCGACAGGGAAAAGATTACTTTTTCAATCCTCAAGGCCACCCCCCATGTTAATTATTGGTAGGATACTTACTCCGAGGAAAGGGCCATATAGGAATCTTCAATACTTGCGGTCACCCCCACATGGAATTCCTTCAGAGATGCCATTAAGGAAAAATACTAACCTGTTGGAAGCTATGAGGACCAGTACACAATATGGACCACATTGTGTCAGGAAATGGACCAGACAATACAAAAGAAAAACAATATTTTCAATACCCTGCGCACCAAATTGGGTATCAAAGACTTTGAACGACATCTGGTGCTCAAATACCGTGGTTGTATACACAGATACATCCAAACATAAATGGATTTTCTGGACATCACATCATTAGGTGTGGATTATAGATATGTTGTCAAGATCGAGCAGAAATTTAAACAGAAGATGCAAGAGTTTGGATCTGTAAACTCCTCACAGTTGAAGCAGGGAAAAGACAACCCCAACCCACAAAACAAGGGACAAAGCAAATATGGTCGCTCTCAAGATAACCATTCCAAGGCGCAACCCAAGAAGGGTAATGAGAAATCGAAGGACATGGGAAAGTGATGTGAATACCATAAAATCCCTTGGCACAACATCGAAGAATGTCACTTCAAGCAGTCACTGGTGGCTGAGTGAAAGATTTCGAGTCTGAGGCATCTTTTGACTCTATATCAAATCTAGAAAGTGGGAAGCAGATCATCGATGTCGAACCCAGTGCCACTTTAGCTACCACCAAAGTCCAACCAAGTGAACCAGAAGAACTAGAGGAAGGGGAATGCCTCTTTCACTCACAAATGTGGGTAAAGGGGACTCTGTTGCATTTCATTGTCGATAGTGGCAATCAAAAGAACCTGATTTTAGTAGAGGTCGTAAAGTAGCTTGACCTGTCGATAACACCGCACCTGCAACCCTACACCATTGCCTGTCTTCTCCAAGGACGAGATCTCTGCATTAGCCAATAGTGTCATCTGCCCTACAACATCAAGCCCTTCAAAGACAAGGTATTTTGTGATATTGGTCCCCTTTAAGTTTGTGATGTTCTTTTAGGCTAGCCATATTTGTGGAAGAGACATGTTGTCTATGATTCTAGATTCTACAGGGTTATTCTTACTTTGGGTAGACAATTGTACAGTATACCATAGGTAGCACCGCCTACCGCTATTTATTTAATCTCTACTAATTAATGTAGTAAGGTCATTTCACTGACCAAGAAGTTTGTATTCTTTGTGATCCATGCTCACAGTAAGAAGAAGGTCGTCACCACATCCACAACCTTTACATAGAGCCTCTCTTTGTAGCAGAAGCAAGTGGACAAGATCATGGAAGAGTACAGATACATCTTCTCCTCACCCACCAGGGTACCGATGCACTACCAATTCAAGCATCCAATTGATCTAACCCCTAGTGCACCACTGTGTAATGGACCAGTCTATCGTCTCTCAATGATGGAAAATGACGAAATCAAGTGCTAGATCCAAGAGATGCTTCAAAAGGGGAACATACGACCCAAATCCTCCCCTTGTAGAAGCCTGATTATGCTAGTGCATAAGAAAGACGAGACCTAGTGGCTCTGCATTGATTACAGAGCATTAAACAAAATCACAGTATGAAACCGACACCCAATTCCTCGAATTGATGACCTTCTTGACCAATTCAAGGGGAAACATTCTTCAACAATATTGACCTAAATTTTGGCTACCACCAGGTTCCCATCGAACCAAGTGATGTATGGAAGACAACTTTCAAATAGAAAGAATGTCTCTTTGAATGGTTTGTCATGCCCTTTGGCTTAAAAAATGCACCAACAACTTTCATGATATTGGTGGATGATGTATTGAGACCCTTCACCAACTCTTTTATGGTGGTATATCTGGATGACATCCTCATATTCAACAGAACTTGGGAGGAGCACATGCAGGATATTCAATAGGTTTTGGGAACTTTGCGGCAGCACAAGCTATATTCCAACTTGGAAAAATGCTCCTTTGCCATGAACACAGTCCAATACTTGGGATACATTCTTAATGAGCATGTGGTACATGTGGATCCAACTAAGATACAAGTCATTCGTGACTGGCCAACCCCAACCACACTAACCGAGCTTCAGATCTTCTTGGGACTTGCCAACTTCTACCAAAGGTTTATGTTGAGATTCTCTCATATTGCATGGGCCCTCAGCCAAGTAACCAAGGGTGGTGGTAAGGAAACGTTTGCATGGGAGTAGGCACAACAACAAACATTTGACGATCTAAATCATCGCTTTTGCTTCTCTCTAGTACTCTCCTTAACTGATCTGCAACAACCAACCGAGATTGAGACTGATGCCTTTGATTAAGTTGTAGGTGTAGTTCTCACTCAACATGGTCATCCAATAGCATACCGTAGTGAGACACTCTCATATAATTTATGGAAATAGCCCACCTATGACAAAGAAATGTATTCCATTGTGCAATTCTGTCGTCAATGGAAACATTACATTCTAGGAAAGGAGATAATCATCGACACTAATCACAAGCCTTTGCATTTCATACAGAGACAGGGAAAGTTGCAAAATGACCACCATCAAAATTGGTCCACATACCTACAACAGTTCCATCTCAAGATCAATTATAAAATAGGGAGCACAAATCGTCTTGTTGACTGCCTCAGTTTCTTTCCCATTGTTGCACTCACCACAATGCTACATTCTTGTGGGAATGAGGCATCTGAGTGGCCCCGCCTTTATCAGCGTGACCCTGACTTCGCCACCACCTATCATATCTTGGGTATAGGATCCAATGCCACCTATTTTCACATCCAGGATGGACTATTATGGCATCTGGGCCACCTTTGTGTTCCCACAAGAGAGCGTGTCAAGCTTATTTGGGAGGCTCACTACAGTTTTAGCGTATTTTATTTATTCAATAGAAGTTATTGTTTACTGGATACCTTTTTTTGTTCTTTGTATCTCTTTGTTATTGTTTTCATTATGTTATTCCTTTCTTTCTGCTCATAAGTCAGGATAAGTTCTCGACGGGGTTTTCGTCGAACATAAAAAGTATATTAATGTAAAAAGGTGATTTTGGTGGGGTTAAAACACACGACTGGAATACATTCATTAAGGTAATTATTAGGTATATTAACATATTGGTATACATCTTTTTAGTATTTTTTTTTTCTTATTTGGAAACAAATATTAATGATTTTATTTTTGTTATAGTATGTTCTACCTCTATCTCTCCTAGACAACTTTGACACCAACATAAAACAAGTTATAAATGATCTTGGAAAATACATGAGGTAAGTAATGCAGTTTTATCTGGAAAATGTTTCTTTAGTGCTTTGTAGAAAAACTTATTGACATAATGTGTTTTATCTACAAGTTTATATATTCCTTGATATTGTTCAAACCTGTTATTTTCTTGCATCATTTGTAGGTGGATTTCATCTCAATAAATCCATTAAGAAGATATAAGGTATTGGAAGAGAGAAATTCCCCGACTAATGTGTGAAATGTAGAAGTATCTACCTCCATAATTTTTCAATGCACAAGAACACTACCTCATACACCAAGTTGAGGAGATTGAACTATGTGGACGAGTACACAAAAAGTCGATGTGGATGGTGGAGAGGCAGTTGAAGTCATTGAAGGATTTTGTTAGACAAAGAGCATGTCCTGAGTGTTCTATGGTGGAGGGATATATGGTATATCAATGCATGGTGTATATTAGTCAATATTTTCCTAAATTAGAAGAAAATATGAATGTGCCTCACATTTGGCATCTTGAATCCATCAACAAATTTGAAGGGGAGGTCTTATTGGGGAATGGTAGAATGAGGACCGTGAAAGGTAATTAGATGTTGTAGATTTAATATACTATACATTTTAATTTTTAATTTTATATTATCATAATCTTTCATTTATTTTTATTCCATCAACTATATTAAGTTTTTCCAATGATAGCTAATTAATGATATTGAATTGTTATTTTTTCATATAGTTTGTCGATAGTGAGACTATCTACATTTATACATTGCAAACAATCTTGATTGGATAGAGTATTGGATAGAAAAATGTGAAGATTATTATGGTAGGTTATCATGGGAAGGGGTTAGTAAGATGATTAAAACAACACATCATTATCGACATGAATTTCCCGATATTATGCAAAGGAAAATTGATTTATCCTTTGGTTTAAAAGATAAAAAGGAAAGTATATTCACCCACATTTTTATAGTTATTTCCCATTATATCAATGTATTTGGTTTGTTTATTTTCTGAAATATATATTTGCTAAGTCCATATTATATGATGTTTACTAATTGACAATGCATTTTCTACTTGCTATCCATGTTGCAGTTGAAACACCACAAGGCTATGTGGTGTTGGATGATAAGATTGAAGCCTCGGATTGTGGGATAATTGTAGTGTTTAAGGTCACTAATGTTTCCTCTAGAAGTGACAGACATCTAGAAGAAACTGAAAATAGGTACTCTAGGTATTTGGAGGATATAATTCAGTGTGATTTTAATTCCTTTAAAATAGTTTTGTTTGAGGTCAAATGGTACAGGCTACAGGTGCATGAACATGATCTTGAAAGAAATGTTTTTCAGCATGATAATGAATTTACCATGGTTAATACAAGGGAATTTGAACCGACTATAGAGCCTTATGTTCGTCCAAGTCAATGTGAGGAAATATTTTACTCAAAGGTACCAAGTAAAGCAGGTTGGTCATACATTGTTAGATATGATCCAAGAGGAATACCAATAAAGTACAATCATGTAGAGGAAGAAGATAATATCGAAGAAGAAGACAACATTGTAGATCAAGATTAGGTGGATACAGATGTGTCAAATGAAGAAGTCAAAGAAGTTGATCATCCAAATGTAGCATAAAATGTTCTCATTGATGATATCAATGATGATAGAAAAAATTACATTGATGATGATGTTGATATGAACAATCCTTTCTGTTAGCGATAATTCTTGTCTTGGGCTCGAGATCATCCAGGTCTGCAGGTTGCATGAAGAACGCCCAAGCGTATCACGTAAAGCCCCGTTTCAAGCTAAAGATCAAGTGAGTGAACGAAATTATGTTGTCAACGGCCTAGATTCATCCATAGGAACAGATCGATGGTCAGCGGGAAATCGCGGATAGTAGAGTTGCTCCGAGATTAGCGCAAATAGATCACACCCATATTGTATGCAGGGAAGAATAACAACCATCCATCCGAGGGATGCGTGGTGCGAGATCCAGTCACGTTGGCTTTTCGACAGTCGCGAGTTCAAGGGGTGAAGGTTTTATGTCGTTGTACATTTCGAAACCCTGAACCCCGAAGCGCCGATGGCGCCCAAAGTCGGGCCCGCAGTATCAAGGGGCAGTCTTAGCCATCCATCTGAAGCGGACACCTGGCGCGCGATTAGGATCCCCACCTTTTCACCCATCGCGGTTTCGAAGCACAAGTAGCAGCTCCCTCATATCCCCGATGCGCGAAGTAACGAGAGCGTCTCGGACCTGGGGTCCACAGCAGCGTCGGGAGAGTTTAGGACCATCAACTTTGGAGGATGCGTGGCGCCCAATTGAGCCGTCTCGGCGTTTCACCCATCGCAACTATGATAAGCAAGGATCAACTACTTCCTATTCACAAACGCCGAAAGCCCCTATGGAAATAAAAGCAGGGTCACGGTCCGTGGTCATTTGGGAACAAAAGAGCTAAGCAAAAGGGGCCAAAAGCGTTGAGTCCAGTTGCTGAAAGGATCATCGCAATTTCCAGATGCCAGCGGAAATGATTTCGGTCTCGGTTTCCGCTTGGAGTAAATGAAGGCAAAAATGGATGGTTGAAACCTCCTTTCATTCATTGAATATGAGATATGGAGGGTCTGGCAAGCGGTCTGTTCGAAGGAGTTATGTGTACTGATTATCCAAAGAAGCCATGCCGAAGTCCTTGATTAGATAGAGGCCTTTAAATGTTTCAGCTACCTCCCCTGCAAAGGCCATGCGAAGTTAAGGTAGCGTCTGTCATAGGCGCACGATCATCCTGAGTCTGCATGGGCAGACTGTCAGAAGACATGCAGACGCAATATTTTAATGCAACATCTTGTTTTTGCTGCTTTTGTTGTTTTGGAGTATATGTAGGCGTTTTCGCCATTTTTGTAAGGATCAATGGTAGAGCAGAGCTCCCTACTGTAAAGTTCTAACAAATATTCTAGTTTACTGGTTATGCATCTGTATATGAGATATCTTGTTTTATGAAATACAGTTTTTCTTACTCCATCTAATTTTCGTCTCATGCTAAGAGAGTTCGTGATTGACTAATTCGCGCGAATTATTGCAGTTATGTTATGATAAAAGATTTATTGTTGCATTATTGCATTCTCTGGCTTTTGCGTTTGAATGTAAGATGATATTGCATTTGGACGTCTTCTTCCACAGCCTGTTAGAAACTCGATGTTAATAACAGACCTCTGTTTTCCTCTTATATAATTCTTCCGCCTGTTCACCCTTTACTACAACTCACTGTTTGAAGTTTATATAAGACCTCACTCACCTATGCATGACTGGACTAGTTTTGGAGTTGGAATGATATTGTTTTGAGTTGGCTTCCATTCGGTCATCTCATCTATAAACCATTGTGACATAAAACTGATGGGCATTTGGCTCTGCTCCTGCTAGCAATCTAGGAGTGACTTCCGTTGCCAACATTTCTGGCGCCGTTGCCGGGGACGAAGTTGAAAATTTTCCCTGGGCAGAACGACATTGAGCCTCTGATTCTGAAGGTGCATCAGACATCAGATCCATTCAATATTGCTGCTGTGAACCTGGCGACTCCATTGTTTCCACTTCACTATTTCAGCTATGGCTACTGTTGGCACACCTAAAAGCTGACCCAGAGGAGCTTTCTCGAGAAGGTTTCAGCGGCTGCTTTCTCAGCCTGAGAAGCTTCCTGGGGTAACAACAACGTTATGGCCTTTGATGGTGAACAAGGACCAAGCACATTTTAAGCTACGCATCTTTCACCTGGCGACTCCATGATTTGAGGATCGAGTGGCAACTCCATTGGTTCGATATGGAGAAAATCCTTGCTCGTAGGTTCGCTCCTTTTAATTTTTCTGCTATTCCTGGTTTTCCTAATGTTGTCCCTTCTCCGAATGAATGGGGTGATTATTTGCCCATATTTGGAAAGTGTGAAGAGGACAACCCTGCTCAACACCTCAGTGAGTTTCATGAACTCATGCGTTAGTGGGAGATACATCATGAGGATGTATTACTGAAAATGTTCATGTTCTCATTAGCAGGGGATGCCCGTAAATGGTATTATTATTTACCCCCTGCTAGCATTTCTTCACTCAGTGAATTCCATGCAACTTTCAATGCCTATTGTCAGGAGCTTTATCCCTCTGAGTTGATTTTTCATAACTATTGTGAGGGATACCACAAAAAATGTACACAAGATAGAGTTGTCTCTTATGTAGGCTATGAGGATGATCCTGATGAGCTGGATCAGAAATCAGTCATTTCTCCTCCCCATTCGTCTGTTTCGGGCAAAGTTATGGAGTTGATAAAATCTATCACTGCCAGACTAGACAAGTGGGAAGCTGAGCGATGTGTAGAGGATTTTCCACCCTTTGAAGAAGAGGATTTTGGTATCTCTACAATGGATGATTATGAAGATCCTAGGGGGGAAAAGGATGCTTTGGGTGGAGTTATGGAACTAATAAAATCTATCACTGCCAGACTTGATAGGTGGGAAGTTGAACAATATGCTGAGGATTTCCCATCCTTTGAAGCAGATGCCCTTGGCAACTCTACTAAGGGCGATTATGAAAAACGATTTCCCACGGGTCCTGTTTATGGTCATTATGAATCTGACCCATGGGAGAGCCAAGAAAAAGAAATCCTCCCAGATATGATTATGTCTGATGGAGGCTGTGATGATGTAAGGATAGAAGACTGGGGGAAGAAGATGCTCTGAGTGAACTAATGGAGCAGGCGATACCTCCCATTGTCCAACATGCAAAGTTGGAATCTGAGGACAATGGGGAGGATTTTCCAGTCTCCAAGGCAAATGTTCTAGATGGATCTTTCGAGGAGATTATTGAAGATTTCGTAAACGCATTAACATCTGCCCCCGATGAGCTTGCCGTCTCAGATCAAAACAATGAATAGGTAGATGTGGAAGAGGATTGTTCTCTTTTCCTTCACGAGATTTCCCACGATGTGTTTACATTTAGGGTCGAAACGGAGGAGCGGGGGATAGTTCCATTTCTGCAAGTTGGAGTAGCTCTGTTCCCCCCTGACTTCGATGATTATTTGGAAGAGGAATAGCAGAACCCGACATCACCTTTTGCTGATCAGAACGGTTAGCCTTTTTATGACAGCTATGAATCAGAGTCTGAGCTTGATATGCTGGATTTCCAAGAGCCGGTCGCAGAACCTTGTCCTTTTCTCTCTAAGGAAAATTATCACAAGGAAATCATCCATCTCAGTCTTTCAGGAGACATTGAGCAGTACGAGGAAGAGCAGAATTTACCCGAGGGGCCTGTTTATGATGAATACAAATCTGACCCGGGGGAGAGCCAAGAAGAGGAAAAAGAACCAGAGGAGCAGTCTTCCTTTTGTTCAGAGCCAGTCAGTGAGAAGCCACCACCTGAGATTAGCGAGCCCACTTCAGTTATTCACCCGCCTGTGCTTATCAGAGATATTCGACCACATGTGAACAACTATGTAGTAGAAGAGGTTGTCTGTCGCCAATTTCCTGGAATTGGCCACTCATTCGATGACCCTGTCAGCGAATACATGGAGCGACATTTCCCTTATGCTTTGGAGCCGCCATATCCCATCTCAACTTCAGCGTGTAAGGGGAATTTGAAGAGTGTAACCGTTCTGCTGTCACGGTTACATCAACTGTTTCTGATAACTGACCGAAGGAAAGAGCTTCCCTTCAGGAAGTTACTTGATTGGCTATGGTGGAAGTCTTATTTCACCTAGCCCCATGTAAAGTGTTTTATTAGTTTAGGATTTTATATAGATAAGCTCCTTTGAGCATGTTTTTTTTATTTTGTTTTTCGGCTTGTATTTTTAGCAGCAGGATGTTTTGAGCTTGACTCCATAGCCTAATAGCAAGGCACTGAAGCTGCGGAATGAGTTCTTAGAGCATCGCAGGGACGACTCTGTCCCCCATGGAGCCTAATGTTAGTAATAATTCTTGTCTTGGGCTCAAGAGCATCCAGGTCTGCAGGTTGCCTGAAGAACGCCCAAGCGTAGCACGTAAAGCCCCGTTTCAGGCTAAAAATCAAGTGAGCAAGCGAAATTATGTTGTCAACGACCCAGATTCATCCATAGGAGCAGATCGATGGTCAACGGGAAATCGCGGATAGTAGAGTTACGCCGAGATTAGCGCAAATAGATTGCGCCCATATTGTATGCAGGGAAGAATAACAACCGTCCATCCGAGGGACGTGTGGCGCGAGATCCAGTCGCATCAAATTTTCGGCAGTCGCAAGTTCAAGGGGTGAATGTTTTATGTCGTTGTACATTTCAAAACCCCGAACCCTGAAGCGTCGATGGCGCCCAAAGTCGGGCCCACAGTATCAAGGGGCAGTCTTAGCCGTCCATCTGAAGCGGACACCTGGCGCACGATTAGGATCCCCACATTTTCACCAATCGTAGTTTCGAAGCGCAAGTAGAAGCTCCCTCATATCCCCAATGCGCGAAGTAACGAGAGCGTCCAGGACCTGGGGCCCACAACAGCGTCAGGAGAGTTTAGGACCATCATATTTGGAGGACGCGTGCCACCCATCATAGCTATGATAAGCAAGGATCAGCTCCTTCCTATTCACGAACGTCGAAAGCCCCTATGGAAATAAAAGCAGGGTCACAGTCCGTGGTCATTTGGGAAACAAAAGAGCTAAGCAAAAGGGGCCAAAAGCGTTGAGTCCAGTCGCCGAAAGGATCATCGCGATTTCTAGATGCCAACGGATACGATTTCTCTCTCGGTTTCTGCTTGGAGTAAATGAAGGCAAAAATGGATGGTTGAAACCTCCTTTCATTCATTGAATATGAGATATGGAGGGTCTGGCAAGTGGTCTGTTCGAAGGAGTTCTGTGCACTGATTATCCAAAGAAGCCATGCCGAAGTCCTCGATTAGACAGAGAATTCTGCACACGCCATTTTGGCCTTTAAATGTTTCAGCTACCTCCCCTGCAAAGGCCATGCGAAGTTAAGGTAGCATCTGTCATAGGTGCATGATCATCCTGAGTCTGCATGGGCAGACTGTCAGAAGACAGGCAGATGCAATATTTTAATGCAGCGTCTTGTTTTTGCTATTGTTGTTGTTTTGGAGTATATGTAGGCGTTTTCACCATTTTTGTAAGGATCGATGGTAGAGCAGAGCTCCCTACTGTAAAGTTTTAACAGATATTCTAGTTTACTAGTTATGCATCTGTATATGAGATATCTTGTTTTATGACAGACAATTTTTCTTACTCCATCTAATTTTCGTCTCATGCTAAGAGAGTTCGTGATTGATTGATTCGCGCGAATTATTGCAGTTATGTTATGATAAAAGATTTATTGTTGAATTATTGCATTCTCTAGCTTTTGCGTTTGAATGTAAGATGATATTACGTTTGGACGTCTTCTTCCACAGCCTGTTAGAAACCCGATGTTAATAACAGACCTCTTCTTTCCTCTTATATAAGTCTTCCGCCTGTTCACCCTTTACTACAGCTCACTGTCTGAAGTTTATATAAGACCTCACTCACCTATGCATGCCTGGCCTAGTTTTGGAGTTGGAATGATATTGTTTTGAGTTGGCTTCCATTCGGTCATCCCATATATAAACCATCGTGACATAAAACTGATGGGCGTCGGGCTCTGCTCTTGCTAGCAATCCAGGAGTGACTTCCGTCACCAACACTTTCAACATTATCGATTCTGAACTAGATCATGATATAGATGTTCATTTGGTTGAAGAAGAAGATGTATGATCTTTAAATATTGAAATGTATGAGGTAAGTGATTATATATTTTCTACGATTTATTCTATTAATTATATATTTAGTATTTATATGATTTATTGTTTTTTAAGTGTTTACTTATATAGGTTAATTACGTTTTTTAAAGTTTTATACCATTTTTGTATGTAGTGTGTTACATGTTCTTTATTACGTCAAATTAGGTATGGGGGAATTGAGAGTGAAGTGAGGGGGGGTTGGGGGGGGGGAGCATAATTGTAGCTTCCAACTTCACATGGTTTCCCCTGCCCAATAATTAATTAATTATTCTCAAAACCACGAGAATCTCATTCGGGTTTATTATATGACAATTTGAGAAATTATATGTGAAGGTGAGGTGATGCTCATGTTCAAAACAATGCAAATATGGTTCTTGAACACACAACCTACACACATAGAAACAAGACCAAACCATGAAAGAAGTCATGAAAATTGGCCTTGTCGTCGGATTTTACCTTTAAAAAAATTGTAATTTTTTTTGTTTTTATTTCGCATTGGCCTCGATGGTCGTCGGATATTCGACTACCAAGTATTGGTCATAAATTATTGTAATTCTAGGCGTCGGATATTCTGCAACAAACCATAACAATGTTAACACAAGGAAACCATAAAACAATTAATACAAATGAGTCATATAACACATGCATTGACGGCATGGGAGGGTTTCCAAACTCAAATGTGACTCAAACAAACAATTAGACAATAAAATATTCTTTGGTTATTTTATCAAAATAAAAAAATAATGCATGCCTATTCATGTACTTGATCCTGCGTATAACTGACATGTGAATGGGACCAATGTTGAAATTTTCTCAATTTGTGCTTGTATGGACAAAAATTTGACATGTTTAGACTAGAAGCATACAATGATGATATGGAAGGGTTTCTAGACTCAAACATGACTCACACAAACAATTCTACAATTAAACAACACACCTATAGAATAATTAATGTGAATGGGGCCAATGTTGAAATTTTTCCAATTTCTGCTTGTATGGAATGAAATTTGACATGGTTATACTAGATGCATGAATTGATAGTATGGGAGGGTTTTTGGACTCAAACATGACTCACACAAACAATTCAACAATCAAACAACAAGCCTATAGAATAATTAATGTGAATGGGGCCAATGTTGAATTTTTTTCAATTTGTGCTTTTATGGAGTGGAATTTGGCATGCTAGGAAAAAACACATGCATTGACGGTATGGGAGGGGTTTCAGACTCAAACATGACTCAAACAAACAATTCGACAATCAAATATTCTTGTTTATTCTATCAAAACCCACCATATGTTGCAAGGTTAAAATAGGATTTAACTCATGAAATTATCTTTTGTAATGCTTATTTCCTTATTTTCGACACTACACACACTTCTTGACCTTATTGAAGCAATATTGAAACATGGTAGGTTGCCATAATCTTGCATGAAGAATATTTTGTATTGTCTTGGTTCCTAAAAAATATCCACCAACCACCTCTCCATAATGGGATTCATGTATCAAGTGTCTATTTTTTTATGGTTGAACACATCTTCTCAATATTCCATTCATACCTATTCTATATAGGTTCAATACTGATATCTTAGATATTAATGATTGATGTGCTAGTCTTCTTTACTTTTGAAGATTCATTCCTTATGACTCTTTAACATATTCAAGTGATATACCCTAAAAACAGGTTAGCATCGGGGAAGTATCCTTCCATATTTTTCTCCTCTACTCCATTCTCTATCCTAAACAAGTGGTCTAGACCCTCATGGCAATTTTTGTTTTTCACAAATATTTTAAAATCATATTCTTGAAAAATCATTAACAATACACATAATCATCCTAACAATATGGTATTGTTTACTCGTCTTGGCTTATCCTTTGAAATGTTTTCTCTAGTTCCATATGTGGCCCAAGAAAGACTTGATTTTGCATGGGTTTACAAGTGGTTCCATATCCCATTTACTTTTATCTTATATGGACCTACTAACATACCTTCCTTGGAGACTATATGCCCCAAACGTTTCCCAAAATTGTTATAAATAATGATCATATTTAGAAATTAAATGAATTAGGACTTAGATATATAATAAAATATAACCAATAAAGTGATTTAATAATGGAAATGTAGTAATTAATTGTTAGGTATTTTGGATTTATGTAATGTACTCATGCTCTCCCCTAGTACAATCAGGCATTGCATCATTTAATGTATGGAGGAATTCACTCTTTCTCATTTTTAATGTGTATTCAATACACTCTTGTGTGTATAAAACCTACATGGAATCAAATCCCATTGTGGAGGGAAGAAGTTGAAGTAGAAGAAAAATAATAGAGTCGGATTAGAGTCTCCATAAGAATTTAGTGAGGTCACATAGAGGTGTAGTTGTTGAGTGAGCTACCAGAGAATTCAACATAATTTGGTTGGGAACATCTCATTCTTTCCTATAGGGTGATGGAGCTCATGAGGAATCAACAAAGGTTTTCAACATGTGAAAAGATATAGAGGGCTTATTTTGAAAATAAAGGGAGGGCCCTTGAAATGGCGATTTTTTTCCATCTAATGTTGTATGTAAATGAAAATTTAATAGTTATAATTTTACATCATGGAAACAAGCGATGCTTACCATATTTCAATATAAATGTTTAGAAAAAATTGTATTTGGAAAAAGAAGGGCAGAGTAAGGCTAATGTGGATTCCCAAGCAATGAATGATGTGAAGAATTATGAGGATGTGAAACTAATCAAGCTCTTGGTAATGAATGAGATGCTTTTTGAAGTAATGAATGTGAAACTAATCATTTCGCAGACAATTTGTATTCAGTTCCTATTTTCATTGTAACTAAGTCTATCCTTAGGGAAGTGGTTGAGATCAAATCCATTAGCTTGGGGATGAGCTATTTATATATATTTTCTAATTGTAAATGTGCAAAGGGTTGGCTAGAGTGTAGGAGAAAAGGATTTGGAAATTTATTGTAAATTTTCTGAACTTAATAGAATATCAGTGTAGAAGTACATAGCTATTTCCTACCAGAGATTCTTGTGATGGTGGTTTGAAGTTTGTCCCTCTTCTTTGTGTATGGATGTTCTTTCTTTCATTTTTTATTTCATCTGTAACCTATAAGTGTTCAATTGAAATTTATTGGTTTGGAATTCCTCTTCTCCACATCTATCCCATGTTATTCCTATTCTTCCCTAGTGGGCACACAACACTATAGTTTCACCACACCTTTGGCTATTATTGAGATAGTTAGTTGACTTGGAAAATTGATTGAGAATTCGATTTTTCTATTGAGTCAACCATTGTAGTCAACTAAGGCACATGCCAAGGTAGAATTCAATAATTTTGCTCATTTCTTAAGGGTGTTTGTCACTCTTTGGTACGATATATAAATGGTCTTATGAATCTGTCTATCATAGAAGTTATTTCATTCTTTATGTTTACTATTGTATGTTGATCTATGCTCACTTGCAACTATGTCTTTAAACATCACCTCTTCTTGGAATATGTACCTCTCATATCTACTAATTCCTTGGTTCTCTAACAATGGAAGTAAGAGAGTTGCATGTGTAGAATATAACACATCATCCCGAGGTTGTGACATTTCCCTAGGATTTTGTAGCTTCTTGGTGTTGTCAAGAAAATTTAGTTGTTCAAGAGTATTTTGTACCCTTTGAAGCTCTTCACCAAAACGTTCAATGACCCCCATTTCTATAATTTTGTCTTTATTATAATTATCATAGGACACAATTGTATTCATATACTCACCAATTAATAGTTATATGATTATATACTCATTATAAGTTAACTTATGTGAGAATTAAAATGGCCCCTAATGAATGCCTACACTTCCCTTATGAAGGTAATGAGGTGTTTATTCATATATTATTGTAGACCTAAGACCCCTTAAATTAAATTCGTATACTTTTTGCCTTGTGAATTGCTAAGAATAACTATAGCATTGGTTGTTATCAAAGTTGAAGCAGTGTCCATTGAATGCCTTTGATTGCCCAACCTAACTCTACCTTGTTTTAAAATTATTTCACTATTTCAGGGGGCTTCTCTTTCCACTCCAATATTATTTAAAAAAATGAATATGTGTCCCATTATCACCCATCTCTATCTCTACCTTGTTTTTAAATTATTTCACCATTTCAAGGGGCTTCTCTTTCACTCTAACATTCTTTAAAAAATGAATAGGTTTCCCATTATCATAAGGATCTATGACTATAAATTTTGAAAATGATGCTCCAATGATACTAAATAATATAAAATGATTTTCATTAGAAAATTTTTGTTGAGTTTCTTGCGGCTTTGAATTTTTTAATAGTGTTTTTGAAAAAAATAAGATTAAATGTATCTTTATTTTATTTTTATAGAAACATAACATGAGCATGTTTATATACGCCAAACTCTTATCTTGTCTTTATTAGTCCCTGTCGTAGACATAGAGGGACTATAGAGATTGATAAATCATTGACTACATATTAATTTGTCCTTTGACCGGAAATATTTGAATAATACCTATTGTTGGAGCTATGGAATTAAAAACATATATTTTTATATATTAAAAAGTAACATATATGTACTGATCTGATTGACTAAGATATTGGAGGTCTTATTGTCAGCTTCGCTATTCCCAATGTAGTATATGGCAACATATCCAAAATTTTTCTAGTAGACAATATGTTTTAATCATATATTTTTCCTGTATATTGCTTGAAGGTCGATTAATGCTACCATTAGTTCGAATGTTTGTATTAGCATTTTCTGCTACCCGAATATATCCGTCAGTTTTGATATGTACTAAGCATATTGAAATGTTTTCATATCCAATCTTTGTATATTTCTTGAAATTTCTTGACACTTATTTTGAGATGCCTCAATAGGCCTGACAACATAAATGTTTACATGACACGACGTCCTCCAACACCCCTAACAGCTTAAATGTTTGCATACAACAAGGTCCTTAGACAACATGAGAGTCTTAAATGTTTATGTAAATATGGTTCTTGGAGTACATGCCAGTTCAATAGCCATTGTATGTTTCATCCTTGTTCTGCCATTGAAGCTACATACATTGTTTACTGGTTCGGTGACTGCTTCTTATTTGTTGGTTTGTCGGGTGCTCCCATTGTATGTTTCATCCTCGTAATCGTTGAAGCTAGATACATTGTTTACTGGTTCGGTGAGTGGTTCTTCTTTGCTGGTTTCTCAGTTGCTGTTTTTTGTTGTTTCGCTCGCGATTCGACCTGTGCTTCTGCATTTCATCGTTTCGGAGTAAGTTTCGATGCCATAGTTTCATTTTGTATTCCTTGTTTGTTGTTCAGTGTTTGCAGTTTGCAAGTAAGAATGTTTTTGTATTTGTAGTCGCATGTTCCTTGTATGTTTCCGGTTCCTTTTCTTCTTTGATGCAGTTTCGTAATCATTGGAGATACATATGTTGTTCACTGGGTTGGTGGATTTTGCTGGTTTGTTGGTTCCTGGGTTGCTGGTTCTATTTGTTTGCCTGGGGTTTGCGCTTGGGGGCCTTGGGGGTGTAGTTCTACCTCTTCGTTCTTTCTCACTGGTTTGGTCCTTGCTGGTTTCTTTTCTTTGATTAGGCCTTGCAGGGTTGGGGTGCAGTGATGGTGGTTGGAGCTTTTATTTTTTCTTTTTTTTTGGATTGTTATTTTTTGGGGGGGGCACTTTACGGTGTTCAGCCCCTGCACCCACCAATCAATCTGCAGTTGTGTTATTTTCCATTTTTGCAGAGGTTGTTATATGTATTTTTGTGAGATTTTCCTGGTGCTTGAGTCCTTCCATGAAAGAAAATAGTTGCATATAAAATAGTTGGAGGATTACATGTGAAGTTACAATATCCATTGTTTTCTTGTTGGAAGAAAGCATATGTATCCAACCTACATTTATATATCATGTATGGTCAGATGTGAGGATATGACATGACATGTTCTTTCTCCTCTACATAGACTGGTGTGCACATGATACAATTTGTGTTGTGCTTGAGATATGATATGTGCAACAAAGATTCTTCAAATTATATTTTCATGTCTGGAAGCATGTCTAGGTAGTTTGCCACGGAAAACTGAGAACTTGTATCGTGGGCACAATAGTCTGTGTAGAGGATAAAGAACATGGTTAAAGGGCATATCTGGATGAATTGCCAGGGAAAACCAACAATCGTTTAGCTACAGCCATGCAATTGTGTGATATTTTCTGCCTTGTAATATATTTTGGCGAGGCAAAAAAAGGTTAGACGTTTACAACCATGGATAGAGAAGTGAAAAGGTTCATGTTTATGCCTTTGTAAACTGTTCGTTGAGTCAATTTTGTTGTATCTACATATTTCTTGTTCTCCAGTGAATACCAACTTCCATTGACGTTCATTGAATGTTGTGGGTTCCCACATTGAAACAAATAGAGTAGTTGGAGAAAAGAAGGGAGTCTTGACTGCATCGACTGAAGAGGATATAGAAAGGTGCATGCTTGTACTATTGTTTCATATTGCGTTGTTTTGTATTTAATTTATGGTATGTATATGTGTTAAACTAGTTGTGTGTCTTCCTACATGGTAAGTTATCTTGGTTACATATGTTCCTTCCTGCATACTAAGCTAGTTTATGGCTGTTGTGTTTGCGCTGCATTGCTGCATTTAAAGAAAAAAAATTGTTGGACAAGACAAAAGACTCTTTGGTGGGAAAATAGACCTTTTTATTTTTCTTTTAGATGTTTGTTTTCATACTAACTTGCCTTTTTCTCGATTGCATCTTCGACATTGCTGCCTTGGAAAAAACAGGTTGCTTGGACAGGGAGATGAATTCTTCTGTGAAACAGTAGAGGGTTCTGTGGTACAATCTTCTAAAAGGTATACCAAGTGCGCCAGTAAATTAAATATACAAACCGGGAGGGAGCATATAATATTAGACTTGAAAACGACGAATTCGCAGTAATGGGCCTTTATGTGCTCCTTGTTTCTACTTTTTCCATTTTCTATTATCCCTTTTGTTTTCTAATTCATCTTCTTAGTGTGGTTCCCAAAAATTCCCTTGTTTGTCGGTTGGCAGACTAACGGACTGACATATGTGGTCCTGCTTCTACCTTATTACATAGTTACCCACTTTTTCGATTGGGGCTGACAGGTTGGCAGGTTGAAGATTTCTCCCCTAGATTTTGGGGGTCCGCGATATATAGATTGGCCATGGTGACCCATGGTCACTCCCTGTTTACTGTTAAACATTTCTCCAGTTAAAAAAATTAAGATCCATACTGTTTTACGGTTATTTGGTCCTTTCGATGGACAATATACAATGCATATATTTGTTTAGTCCTGATGTTCATCTGCACATGCTTGCATCAGAAAAATTTGGACTACTGAGACGACCATGAGCAGTCAGTCATCCTAGACATCAACAGACCGACAAGGCCAAAGGTAAAGATGCATACGCTATGCTCTTACTATATTTACTAAACAAATTTACTAGGATATATATTCATCTATGGCATGGCAGATATGCTAATTCCATTTGCAATACATGGTTTCCAGCTCGCAGGAAGTATCAACAAGTACAAGAGAAACATCGAATGTGTTGCATGTTCTACAGACCAAGAGGTGTGGTTGCGAAACTATGGCCCCATAGTTCATCAATACTATTCATGTACTTGTAGCACACTACCATTCACTTTAGTTTTCCTGTTCAAAAAATGTCATTAGGTCTAGAGTTGTGACATCCAAAGTACTCTCAATAGAGGGCTTGAACAACCGCCAAACTGGACAACTGTTCGTCGGGACATAATGGTTGTCTATACCACCTACTTGGACAAGGAAAACAAAAGTAGATCCATTATGCATGCTAATATGATGGACAATGATGCCATGATGAAAGTCGCACTGACTGTTCCTCCACAACTTGTCCAGAAACATGCCGAAAAGATATTTCCGCATAATGGGATATCCATTACAAATTTAAATGTATTGCCCAAAACAGTATATGACCGTGGTGATTGCGATCGAATTATTTTTCTCAACGAAGCAAGCATTGTGGAAAAAATTCCTGTTATTTGTTCAGAATATCACTTCCTCCCGGACTCAACTATCAGGCAGCTTGCACAGAGCACTGATATTTACCCAATCAGAATGATTGGGGCTATTGTGACACTGGGGAGAAAATTTGGGTCACAACACATTTTCCATATAAAGGATGGAGAGTCGGAAAGTGACAAGGCAATGGTACCATTTTTCATATTCACTTTTGTTCTTAACTTTCATGTCTGCATATATGTCGGATAAGTTACACAAATATTGCACTGTTCCATGTTGCAACTACAATTGTTCGATACATATTCAGATTTGTTTTCGTCAATGGAACAACAATTTCTTAGAGGGTATATTCCACTTATGTTGTTCAAAAATATAACAAAGAAGAAGGATGCTAGAGAAAGGATCTTTTGGACAACCCATAGAACGTTTGTAACAGATTTGCGAGCAGATATAGTAGAGGATCTGGAGAAACTAGCTAGCTCTACAATTGTTGTGCATATACATCCACAAAATCATCCTCACTTTGCTTATAGAAATAGCCTTCAACAAATTTCTACACCTGTTTACTTTTTCTTTTTTGTTTTATAGGGGAGGGGGGGATGTAGTTGTGTATTATATTGTTCATTATATTAATCCCTTTGCTCACGTTGCTAGGTTGAAGGTCTTTTAGTTGCAGCCAATGTGTACTCGACCCCCTTTGAGCCTATATGTGCAAAATTCGATTCTAATGCTTCTGCCTTCGCTTTGATAAGTGATGATACAATTGATTATCTGCGATGCAATGAAAAATGTCCATATATTTATGGACATTGCATCAATGGTGTTACTTGAACCATGGGCAACACAACTATGCAGTGTTCGGTTAGGCAGCCTCTATTACAAACTGTGCTTCCTGAATTGGCAGAGTTGTCATATGAAACGTATCTACACAAAAAGGAAAGCAGTGTCTATATGCTGTGACAGCTTCAGATACAATGAAAATTCACCTTAAATGAGGAAAATGTAATTTTGCATATCGGATGAAGAAGGGAAAAAAAAAAATCAAACTTCGAGAGGAAACGAAAATACCTCATGTCTCTCTATAATATTTGTTGAACATCCAAATAAATGTTTGTTTCAAGAGAAAAGGAATGTGCCAACGTCTTTTTTTTGTATATCAAATTGTTTGGTGCAGAGGTCGATGGGTTTTGCTCAATGGAACCTTCTGGGAACTTTCTTCTAGGTTGTTTAAAGCATGGTTGGTTCTTGGTTATCTGGTTTGTCTGTCAATTTGTATACTATGGAACTCCACCTCTTATTTGGAGGATGTAATGTCCCCACTTTGGGACATCATCACAGGGCATAGATTTATGATGACCAGAGTAGCCTGATGGATGCTATAGCGAGTACAAGGGTATTTGAGAGGCATTGTGGGGTCCATCTTGCATTGATGATCATATTCCATCATTATGAGCCATTCTTCATAGGTTGGCTTTGGTTTCGTTGCATTCCGATGATTTCCAGGATTTTGACTATTTTGAGCTATAAGTCAATGGAATTCACTGAAGAGGTCATTTTGGGAACATTACTTGGAGGAACCTCTCAGTGTAATAGCTCATTGGAATTGGGAGGAGAAACACTATAGGATGGGATGGATAGAAGTGACTTTCAGTGGCCAGGGAAGCCACAAGGAGAGATAAGGAGCTTTTCAAAGGTAAAAAGGTT
>ML788225.1:765477-779416 GCA_009831015.1 Picea engelmannii | reverse complement strand
GACTATGTCCAAAAGTCTGCATGTCAATTTGTATATCTTGAAAGTCTAGGTGCTATTTGTAGGACATAGAACAATATATACTTAATTTTCAGCCCACCAGGTCCCGAACCCGCGATCCAAAAAGTGCTCAAGTATGGAATGAGGGAAACTTATATGTTCTAAAAAACTATCAATTTGTATATCACGGAAGTCTAGGTGCTATTTGTAGGAGACAGAACAATAAAGACTCATTTTCAGCCCGCCAGGCCACGAGCCCGTGATCCAAAAAATGCCTAAGTATGGAATGAGGGATCTGCATATGTTGTATAAAATCTCATTCCATACTTTATATAGACTATGTGCACAAGTCCGCGTGTGAATTTTTAAATCACAGAAGTTTACGTGATATTTGTAGGACACAAAAGTCTGGGTGGTATTTGTAGGACACAGAACAATAGATACTTAATTTTCAGCCTGCCAGGTCGCGAACCCACGATCCAAAAAGTGCCCAAGTATGGAATAAGGGATCCACATATGTTCTATAACACTATCAATTTGTATATCGCGGAAGTCTAGGTGCTATTTGTAGGATACAGAACAATAGAGACTCTCTTTTTAGCCCGCCAGACCGCGAGCTCGTGATCCAAAAACTACCTAAGTATGGAATGAGGGATCCACATATGCTGTATAAAATCTCATTCCATACTTTATATAGAAGCTATCCACAACTCCGCGTGTGAATTTTTATATCACGGAACTGTAGGTGCTATTTGTAGGACACAGAACAATAAATACTTAATTTTTAGCCTGCTAGGTCACAATCCCGCGATCAAATGCAATGTTCAGCCAAGCAGCCCATTGATCCTCCTGTCAATTTATATACCACAGAAATATGGGTGCTATTTGTAGGACACGAAACAATAGAGACTCTTTTTTCAACCCACGAGGCCGCCAACCCACGATAAAAAAAGTGCCTAAGTATGGAATGACTCTTTTTTATATTGCTCATTTGTGGAAATACTTTTATATCACTCGGTCGACCATATTGTGAAAAATTTCTCGTATAATTAAATTCTGCAATATAAATATTTAACAGTAATAATTTAGCGCAGGTCAAGTTCTAAATTTGTATATCGTGGAATTGTCAGTGCTATTTGTAGAGCGCAGAATAATATATGCCCAAATTTTTGCCCGCCAGCATGAGAACCCCTGATCCAAAAAAGTGGCTAATTATGGAATTAATACGGAATCGCTAAGGACAAAAAATTGCAATGTTGAACCAACCAACCCGCAAGTCCGCCTGTCAATTTGTATATTACGGAAGTGTAGGTGCTATTTGTAGGACACCGAAAAATAGAGGCTCAATTTTTAGCCTGCCAGGCCGTGAACCATTGGCCCTTCACGTGCCTTGGGTATATCTTCACCAGACCACTTTTCATACTTTGGTATTTCTTGGAATCGGTTTCGACATTGCTGCTTCCTTCGTACTTGTTTCCAGATATGAAATAATTAAGCTTTAATGCTAGTAGCCATCCTACAACAACCGTTAAAACTGTCATTAATGTCAGGAAGTCCGGAGAAGATTTGTCATTAGTACGAATTAAACTAAGATTTTCCCAGAAGCATGTTATCCTTTCGAAGTATTCATTTCAAAGGCCACACAATATTTTTTTTTGTGCGCCGACGGGTTGGTGCTTTTAAGAAATTTATGATTCTTAATCTCTTTTCTCCGTCACCACCACGTTCACACTTTTTTCTAATTGTGCAATTAGTGAGTTGTGATGGTCACAACTCATTCCACATGAACCCTGGAAATTGTCATTGATCAGCGAAAGGCTTGAGGAGATATTCCATTGATACGCATTAAACCATAATTTGTGGAGGCTTATATTATCCCTCCCCGATTTTAATTTCAAACATCATCTCGACCAAATGGAAATTCTAAATAACTTTTGGGAGCAGTTCTCTCCACACACAGTAAACACATTGGGGAATAATGGCCAGAGGTTCCACTATTGTAGGGAATATTGTTACTATTCATCTCCCTCAGCCCAGAAGAAAAAAAGGAGATGGTCCCTTGGTACACCGAGAGATATATTTCAAGCCAGAAAATTCCATCACAACCCTGAATGGTTAGATAACCTACTCAGCTGCAGTCATTGCTATCGCAGAAGTTGATGCCATGAATTCCGAGCCGGAAGAAGATGATCTTATGGACGATGATACGACAATGGATGATGGCAATGCAGAGAATCTTCCCACTCCTGCACCCAAATTGAAATCAACCATAACGAATGGACCTTCCCAGCTTGGTGATCACAGTCATGACAACACCAAAAGGAGTTTCAGAAAAGAAAATGATGGTAAACGCAACAACCACTTTGCACCGCGAAAGTAGGAATTCAAGAGTTCCAAATTAGTTCATTCTAGGAGGAAGAGTTTCAATGTAAAGAAATGATATATTGATGCTCCCAGAGATATATTTCAAGCCCGAAAAATATCGTTTAACATTTTCGGGCATCAGGTCCAAAACTCTCGCTCCTGCCACACATTTTCCTACTAGTCATCTCCTTCTGCCCAGAATGGACTAATTTGGGCCTCTGCAATTGCACGTGCAAGTTGTTCTACTGAATATTTTTGGACTATGCAGAGGCGGTTTCATCTAAGTGCTATTCCACTTGCCCTGCAACCATTTTCGTCTTCTCTATGAGGAAAAGCTTCTGAAAAATATCAATTTCAGCAAAGGATGATGCATCGATGAGAAAAATCCAAGGATCTTGCATACTGCAGAAACCATGCCTGTGTTTGTCGCAGATGCATTCAATGTTTTGGCCCGAAGAACTGGGTCCAATTTCTAAGCATACATGTACAATACTCAGTGTTTTCCTTATTTTTTTTTATTTTAAATGGATTTGATATTAAAACAAATTTGCCTTGCACTCTTCGTTGCTGCCTCTTTTTTGGGTTTAATGCATGTTCTAATTAGCATGGTTTGATGCTCTCGTACTTCTTCGATCTTGTGTTTACTAATACCAATGTACAATGTTGCAACAAAATCATTATTCTTGTTTCTAGACATGCAATTATTAAGTTTTAATGCTAACAACCCATAATGCAATAAGTTTAATACTTGAGTTAATATGTTGCACTGATGGTAGAATGTATCAAGAACATAGTTACTTGCACACATTCCAATAAAATCTAATCTTCCATAAAGCATTTGTTGGCAATTAGTAGAAAAGGAAATTTAGTGGTTAAGTTGATATGTTACAGTCATGGAATAATATATCAAGAACATAGTTGTAGGCATACGTTGCAATAAAATGTAATCTTTAGCAATGCATTTGCTGACAATTAGTAGATCATGGTTTTGCAACGATGGCGCTTATTTGAAACCAATTCGTGCTTACGAAAACTGCCTTCTGCCTCTCTATTTTCCCACTCTTTTATTCCCTTTAGTTTCTCTTCCTCGTTACTTAATCATTTTTTTCCCGACAATGCGTTGCTCCACAGCTTCGCAGATTCACGCGTTTGCGTTTCCAACGACCACTTCCCATTTCTTTAAACTGACCGTCTACTGTTCCCTATCCAACAACTAGCACCTAGATTTCCGCCATATACAAATTGACAGGTGGACTTGCATGTTGATCGGGTCAACATTGCAATTCTACTTTTCCATGACCTCCAAACAACATTCGAAGCTCTAGTATATACAAATTGACAGATATTCAAAATTGCAACCATTCTTAGATCATACGCTTTTCCGTATTACGGTCCACCTATCATGACCTTTTCTGTGTTACACATTTTTGCACTGAAAACTTTTGAGAAATACAGTTTAACCGTCGGTTCCTCACATATTTAGTGGAACTATTGTCACCCCATTTTGAAGCTCGTCTTTCCACTTTCCATACTTCGTCATTTGTTCGAATTTCTTTGGAGAATCGTCCATTTGGTGGGTTGAAGAAATATTTAGTTCGTAATCATTGTTTCTTGTATCTGTGCCCCTTTGCAATTAGCAGTTGGCAATTATATATAAGATCTTATTGCCATGTATGCAATTAGCAATTTCCTTGTTCCATACTTAGCCACTTTGGTGGAATTCCGTAAATATACAAACCAGTCACTCAACTGCCCCATCATGATCTCTTCCATTTTACACATTTTGCACTCAAAAATTCCAAAACATGAAATTTCATCGTGCAACACTCGGTTGTCTTGACTATCCCCGTAACCCTTTTTTCAATCATGTCCGACCACTTTTCAAACTTTCCATTCTTTCCTTACTGTCTTCCCTCTCCGTCACCTTTGCACTTGTCTATAATCAAATAAAATAAAATAAAACGTTTTGTATATATATATATATATATATACATATCTTGTTTCTAAATATGGAATTAATGGCATTTAATTCTAACAAGTCATCATGCAGAAACCGAATATATTGTCTTTGATGGGCGAAAGGATCGAGGAAATCTCATATTCATGCGCATTAAACCAAAATTTGCGGGCGGATTATATTATCCCTTGTGAGTGTTCATTTCAAAATCATGAAATCCCATTCACATGACCTGCCCTTTGCACATTCATGAAACCTCCATTCCTTAATTGCTCTTCGTTGTACCTGCCATGTTCGCATCTCTAAATATGCAATAAATAAATTTTAATGCTAATAGTTCATCATGCACCACCAATGTAGGTTGTCATTAATCAACGAAAGGCTCGAGGAGCTTTCCCATTCAGAAGCATTTAACAAAGAGTTATCAAAAAGTTACATTATTCGCTCTAACAATTCATTTAAACCATCATCTGCAGCAATGCAACCTTCTCATAAACCTATGGCATCAGCTCGACACTAGTTCTATGGAGATACAGTGAACACCTTCGGGCATGAGGACCGAAACTTCCACTGGTCCAGGGAATTTTCTTATTACTCAATCCCTACCACAGAGAACCAAGTAATTTGGACCTCCAAAATTGCTCATGCACGCTGTGTCCCTGAGGTTTTTTACTGTAAGGACTTTGTCTCTTGGTGCGCCAATAAACTTATTACAGACCAAAGAATTATTCCACTGCACGATGACTCTTCTGTTTCTTTGTCACCTCAGGTTTTTCACCAGATGCTGAAATTGCCCGAGCCAACATTGACATTCAAAGCAGAAGATTGCAAACAGTTCCTAGCAAAGCATAATAATAGATTGGACCTCTTGCCCCATTTTTTGGAAAGGCCGAATCTAGTTCCTAAAGATATTACAAGTATGCAAGTTAGTTCATTTAGAAATCCATTTTGGGAAATTGCCTGGCTGTTTACAAGAATAACGAGATAGGAGTCCAAAGGTATTGTTTCCCGCATGGCTCTTTATATTTTGTATTTCACAGTTAACGAACAAGCCCTTTTTGATTGGGGCAGGTTAATTTCCCATGAAATCTCTTCCCAATTGTCAAGCTACAAAAGGGAAAATAATATTTATATGTCATCCTATTTAGTTTTTGCAATAGCACATTCTTGTCAATTTCTGCAACTGTCTCTGTCCAAAAACGTCAACTACGAATTCCACCCAGTAATGTTATGGTACCAAGCCTTGTGGAAGCACAAGGGTTTCCACTGTTTTTATGAGGTTTTTAATGGCTTCCTGTCTGTTTTCAAAGTTTCGTTGTTAGGAGAAAATGCTCTGTGCATATCTGAACAGGCAACTAGTTTTTTGCACAATAAGGGAACACTCCAACATTTGGATAATTACACTGTCATAAGAATTTTTGGCTCCACGGAACAACCTTCTCTCCTTCCATTTCACGTTATAGACAAAATTTTTATTGCAGAAGTAGCACGTTAATACATCTACTCGTTCCATCTGTTCTAAATGAAGAAAAAAAAACGGTTCATTCCTCTGCCTTGGAAAATAGGGGAGTTTGTCTTGAAAAACATCAACAAAATTGACAATTTCGCAGCACATTTTAGCATCTCCAACATCAGATATGCTGAATACATAAGAGGATTCAACCCCTATGATATTTTTAGACAACATTTACAATCATTTGACCTCAACGATTGTTTTGTAAATAAACACCTGCCCAAAAATAGAGACAGTGACGGTCCTGCCTCTGAAACCGACAACGTAGAGACAGTGCAAAGCTACACTAAATTGTACACACAACAGGGGAAAGGCCCCAGTGACAAGACTGTTCAATCCACAAATACCACTCCAAAAAGTACGACATCCTGGAGCATCGCTCCAATGGCCCATCACAACAAAAAAGAAACCTAGATTTCTTCAAACGAAGGAGGAGATAATGACCCTCCTTTCTCTAAAATTGATAGTTCTCACAAGCTTCCAGTAGAGAAGAAGAGAAAAAAAAATGTGGGTCAGGCAGAAAAGCCGAAAATTCAGAGTCAAAACATGGAAGTTGACATTGATCTGGAGGCCATGTTCCCCTTCCTTGATCAACCCCAATAGGACGTCCACCATATCCATCCAATGGACATATCTGTTACCCAAAATTTTGACGAAGATGAATCCTTTGTGTTCCCAAGCATTTTTTTTGATAGCCGGAACAAAAGATTGTTATTTGAGAAAAAAAATGTTAAAAATATCAAAGGAAAATCTCGTTCAGAGGTTGACGTTGCCAACATGCAGTCGTCCCAAATCTATCAACTTCACACCGTGACTGGAGAAGAACTTCACGATTCCATTGGATGCATCGAGACTCATAATTCCAAACTGAAGGACAGAGTCAAGGAATTGGAAGATGCTTTCATTCCTATGCCATTACTTGTCGATCCTTTGGCAATAGCCATGCCTGGCACCCCTGCACCCAATGCAAAATCATCCTCCACCATGCTCTCATCCTGTAAAGGATATGTGGAGAACAATATCAAAAAAAGAATGGAATTGGTTACCCAGGCATGGAAAATATCACATACCATCGCTTCCCTTGGAACCAAGGCACATAGCTTGCTTGAGATTTTGCAAGCCGAATTAAAAGATGAAGAAAATTTATTTTTAAACATGATCGTCCCTTTTGGCAAGATTGTCAACAATATGACAGAAACAAAAAGAAGAGAAGAAGACCTTCCATCCAAAAACCAGATCGACCAATTGAATGCATGTTGGAAACAAAAAGTAAATAACTTGCGTCTCATTGTTTAGTCATGTGAAAAAGACATAGTGAAGAAAGATAAATTATTCACAAAGCTGCCAAATATAGACTTAGCAGGGAAAACCAACGACTTTCAAGACCCCCTCTTAATCGCAAACTCCTTTCCCTTAACCAAGCAAGAGTTTGATAAACATGTTTCTATGTGAATACCTTGTCTCTAGAAAAGTTTTATAGCATCCTTCAATTTGATCAAGCTCACGTCCATGACTGGCTAGTCAAATATGCAGTACATAATGAGGAAATTCATCAGGCTCTCTCTAATATTTCTATCGACTTCCAGGAATTAGAAAACGAAGTTTTCAACATCAAAATCCGGAATGAGATCAATGTCACCCCAATGAGAAGCTACATTTAAGAATGGGTTGAAATACAATTGAAATAGGCCACCAACGAAAGACAATAGGTAGTTCACGACATTGCAACAACCGTGGAGAACATCCTTGAAACCGCAATCGTCACCGACATCAATGAAACGACAGCCGCAAGAAAATAGCCAAAGTGCTCATATGTACCCTCACTGTAATTTTAGTCATCACATCTTTCTTTGTTTCTCAACCTGGTTATTCCACTTTCTTAAATGCAGATGTATAGGCAAACACTTATACCTTTCCATTTATTTTCTTTTGAAGCTATTGCACTCTATCTTCTTTCCACGATCCTGTTTCTTGTACATATTTCTCTAATGGTCCGCGGGAGCCCCAATCCCAGTCTACATGACAAATGCATTGAAATTCCGGTTTATATGTAACAGACTTTAATTTTTTGGTATATTTCAAAATTTGCAGTAGTATGTAACAAACTTTCATTTTTTCACATACTTGAAAAAAAAATGCATTTAAATTTTTATATGTTACAGACTCTATTCTTATCTTTCCGCATTCTATATAACAAATTCATTTTTTTTTTAATATGTTAGACTTTTATTCTAATCCTTTAGTACTCTGTATGGCAAATGCATCTACTCTTTTATATGTTACACACTTTTCCTTTTTTATATATTTCAAAATAAATGGCATTCAACAATGCAAGTGTCATTTACATATACCCTATGTTTACAAATGCATTTAAATTTTTATATTACTTATTTCCTATCAATTTTATGTCATCATATATTTTTATCTTTCACCAGTCCATATGGAAAATGCATTTAAATTTAAAAATTTAATCTTGCACTGGCAACAATTTTTTTACTTTGTTATATACCTTCAAAAAAATTAGGTTTGCTATATACTTTCAAAAATTAGATGTTGTTGTGCCTGTCGACTGTCATTTACTTTTTCCCTATCTTCCGTGATATACATTTTGCACAACATTTCCCTGATATATATTTTGCACGAAACACTTCGTTTCATTTACAATTTGACCCAATTTTCCACAATTTGCTTTCTAACCTCCTTAACAAGGACTGCGCTGCCACACAACCTTGTTATTATTGGGGTTTTCACAAACAATTTGTGTTTTTATTGTCAAGTTTTCATTTATGGTTTGTATATGAAATTATTTATTATAGGGCTCAAAAAGAAAGAATAGGTCGCAAAAGTCGACACAAATATTTTATGCAGCGAATATGTGGCGTACAAGTTAAATATGCGAACAATTTGATGTTTAACATAACATGGATGGTTCTAGTAGGATAGGATTGTTGAGCTCCACTTTTTTCCATGTTTTCCATTGTACAAAAACATTCATTAATTCACCTTTTCCCTCATTTCGTTGTTAATACACACCATAAACCCTAATTAAATGCCATCATTCATAATTATATCCAATGTGGTTAATACATCGCCTTTTCTATCTTTTTAGTGGTTAAAAGATGATTATATCATGATTTACTTATGACAATTTTTGAAGTGTGATTATTGTACTAGCACGATCAACATCCGTGTACCATTACTGCAGTTCAACATTCCCGCTCAACACTCTCATTCTGGTACCAGTCATTGTTTATCATCTTCACGTGCTTTTTGGAAAAATTCAGAAACATGGGTTTTCTCCGCAGTGATGTTGACATGCAAACATGTGTTCCAAAATCCACGCAGGTCGTATGTATGGACCTCCATCTCAGGGGGAATAATTCAGCCAAATTAATAAAAGTTCTAGACAATCAACTTCGCCCTCAATTTATGTGTAGACGAAGACAACTTAGAAGAATCGAGAACATGGGTTTTGTTTCTAGCATGGAAAATTGGGTCTCTCGTGAATCGTTTTCCAAACAAATGAACAGTTGAAGAGTTATTGCTGGTTCTTTAATTGACATTTACACAAATTTTGGGATGTGTCTAGATTTGAAATCACCGTGAACAAAACGCCCAGATTTATAAAATGATACGCCCAGATTTATTAAATCAACTCCAAGTAATCTCCAATGCAAAAGAAAAGGACAAATTTCAATTCAAAATGATCTGGAATCATAACAAAAGTATTTGAATGTATTTTTTATAGTATGAAGCCAGATTTCCAAGGGATTTGATGCTATACATTTAGCAATCATATCCTCTATTTTGTAATACTGCTATAAAAGACAGAGGTGTACATTAGATAGGGAGAATTCTCACTACATAAAATATCACTATTTCACTATTTTTATTATGCGATCAGATGTGTTGCAGAGAGCAGAGTGCTATCATTTTGTAATCTAAGTTTTCTTTGATTTCAATGAAGGACATATTATTGTTATCGAAATTTTGAGCATTTCTTCAGTCTGAGTTAGTTTCCAGGTTCGTTGCCCGGGTCGAGAAGGGCCCCTCGACTCAGGTGATGTTCCTACTTTGTAATTTTATTTAATTTCATTACGATTGTTTTTTATTTGTTTTTTTTGCTAATTTCCTATTTCTGTTCGCTAATTCCCAACTCTGCTATTTCTTGAATTTGCTCCCTTCACGTTGCAAAGAATGTGTGGATCGCTCCAATATACAACGCCTTCATTTCACTCATTGGTATTCCTGTAGCACTGCAAATAACTTTGTAAATATTCATCTGTGTCATACACATACGTAGTTTTATTACTATCTTGTTTGTTTCATTTATAAATTGTGTTATTTATCCCTTGTGTAACATATATATTGTATAATGCATTGTTACATTCACTGAATATAATGGTTACATTGTGTTATACGAAGGTTGTGTTATATATTATGTTAATATTGTATTATTGTAATGTAGGTTATGTTATTGTGTTATAATAGAAGCTATGTTATGATTAGTATGTTATAGTGATGTGAGTTACATGTGTCATCATATATATGTTGTTTTGTTGTTATTTATTATTGTTGTGTGCATTCTCAATTGTTTTATTGTATGATTGTTTGTTATGATATTTTATATATTATATGAATGTTTATTATGTTTTGAATAATATTTTGTTAATCTATTGTGTTTTGTTATATATTTGTATATACTATTCATGTTTTAAGAGTTACATTGTTATATATATTATTTTTTTTAGTTTATGCATTGATTTGTTTATGAGTGTAAATGCAGTGTTAATTGGATTATCCATGAGAAGCCATCTCATTCTTGTACAAAGAACCAAACTTATTTCATACCGACACATTCATTAATCTTGTAAATAAAACAAAATTAATATCGTACTCGCACATTCATTTTCACACATAAACAAAACTAATTCCATATCTCCACTTTGACTTCGTTTTCATTCCCAGGCGTATCCTTTCTTGAGGACAACTCTCTAAAGTGTGTTTCTTTGAAGACTTTTCATTTGATTACGAGTTTGGTGGATTTTCTCTTAAAAGTAGCAAATTCCATTTTAGGTCAGTAGCACACATACATGAGGGTTTGAGTAACCTCATCCATCTCACACATTTGAATGCTAGTTTGGGTAAATTCCGCATTTACTTTCAGATTGCCTTCCTTGCCTTGCTTGTTTATTTCCCACACTTGATCTCATTTCTTGTACTTTGGATTCTTGTACTTTGATTTTAATCCTAGCATTGCTTTCATTCATTCCATTTTGAAGTGTATTTGTGGGCTTTAGAATAGGCTAGACTAGGCTCCAATCCTGCATTTCCTGTGTTTGCACCTCTAAGTCTATGACTCCCTGGTTGACAATTTAATGTTGGGAATTAATAGTGCATATATTTAGCCCCAAATTTTTGGCATCATTGATGGGGAAGTGCTAAAGGTATTGAAGTCTAGGTAGGTAGGTTGCTTTTAAATTACACACCTTGGAGGAGGATAAATAGTAAGACGAGAGGTAAGAACCTGGGCGACCACTATTGTGAGTTTCCCCAAAACCTTGACTATTACTTTTGCAAGTGTGTCGCTCTTTCGCAAAGTGTGCTTACTTTCCTGCAAGTGCGTTTCTTTTGATGCAAGTGTGGTGTGATTTTCAAATTTTGCAATTAGTTTCTATTATTTATTATGGTTTTCTTAAAAATTTCTTTAAGTGTGTAGTTTTCATTTCATTTTTCATCAAAAATATTAAAAATCAAAAATATTTTGGGTGTTGTAAGAACCCTATGTGCTAATCAATGTGTGATACATAACCCATCAACCGAGAAGATGGATTCAAAGATGATAATGAGTTTCGAAGAACTCTCTCAAATCCTAGCAACAAATGGGATCTCTTCTTCTCAAAAAGAGCACATCTTGACCATAGTCAAGAACCTATCTACTTATCCAAAAGACATAGAAAAACAAAAGTTCCATGAGCCACATCCACAAGAAGATCCAAAATCCTTTTGTAATTACCCTTTCCAAATTATAGAGGAGACTAAAGAATCATGGACCACATCCGATGGAGAAACACCATTAGAACCTGTGATCGAGGAGTTTCTAATACGTCTTCCTGAAGATCCTCTATGCACTAACGAGACCAACCATTCGAAAAAAGATGATCTACATGGAATGATAGAGGGAGACATGCATATTTTTCTAAATGAGGAAGTGAACCATGAACATCATGACTTTATCAAACAATGGTTCCATACGATGACCAGATTGAACCACTACTCTCTTCGTCGACAACTCTTCACATCCTATCATTCGAATCACTTGGTTCCTCATGTTCGGGTACTTATTAAATTATATTATTCAAACCTGAATGTGAGTATATTCATAATCCTGTTACACACGTGGCTTCATTGGAAATATTCATATACTTGAAAATGAGTCTTTTCTTAGGTAAGGTAGGATAATAAATAAATGAATAAGTGTTGCATATAGTTTTTATTTGGTGCAACATCGATTTTTGTCTTGTTCAATAATTGTAGCTATCAGGCTGAGAAACTAATATTAAAGGAGTTTGTTGCCGGGAAATTTTTTTAATATGTTTTTCAACTGATAGTCATATCTTTTTCCAACTTTTCTAAATAAATTAGGCTATGATGGTTTGTTGGAGTTTTGCAGGTATCATATTTTCAATTGGATTGGGAGAACATCTTCATGACTTATTTAGGGAAGTAATTTCATTTCTTTTGGTTCTGTTGTCTCATCAAAAATGTATTTTATTCTGATCTTTTGTTACCTAAGATTGTTTTGGAACAACTGAACTCATTTTTCTATTACTCTCCTAAAATTTGTTTCTCTAAAGACTACACTAACCTTTATTAGTTTTTCTCTACTATTTTTCTGAACTATTTTCCTTGAAGAAGTTTATAGTTTAGGTAATCATTAATAATGAAACACTAAAAGAGAAAAACGTTTAATCAAACCCAAGATTTGTTTTCACAACCAATTATTTTCAAGAGATTTCATTTCCATTCTTTATACAAAATTTCAGATAATTTATTATAGCAGTAACTCACAGCCTTGTCTTTGATTATACTATGGGATTCCATAAAGTTAAAAGTCCATATTATGAGGTCATAGGTAGCTAGTACAACCTAATATAATCTCAAAGTTAGTCATTATAGCATCCTTATTAAAGAGTAACAAGAGAGTGCATGATGTTTCTATCCATGGGAACACTACCATAATTATATGAAGAAGATGAACTTGGGGACTAGAGGCACCTTTAGGTCATTCTCTCATGGCCTCATCCACCACACATTAAGTAAGTTTGACCATGATATGTCTTTGGACTAATCTCAATACATAAGTCTATTTTTCATGCGAACAATATTTTATGGGCAATTTGTAGAATATCCTCCAACCTTATACCATTCCATCTCATAAAAAGGTTTTCAAAGATGCTCCCCCATTCACCTGTGTGAATGCAATATACAAATTTTATCTTAAGGGTAAAGTTTGGGACAAGAGCCTTTGATGGAAAATGGGTGTAAAAGGCTAACCCGTCGGGTTACTGAACAGATCTACTGGCAGCGGGTACCGGCGTGTGGTATGACTAGGCAAACCCATCAGGGTACTGAACAGGCTCGTGGGCAATGGGGCATTCTGTCTGGGGAGGATATTTCTTATATGTCAAAATTACCCCATCGGAGTATTGAATAGGCTTGCTGGCAATGGGTTCTGATTTTGATATGCCTAATCTATATTTGTCTGTATGAACGATATACTTGTGTAAATCATTAAGAAGAAGCATGCATGATTGAACTTTAAAGGCTAAATAAAATCCATCTATTTGACATTTGAGAATAACCCTAAGTTGATCTTAATACTGTATAATCCAATTCATACTATATCTAAGCTGCACTATCTTAAGAGTGGGACCATGGTCTTAGAAGCTTAATATACTCAACTGTGAAATTTATCTTTATTACTTGAATGACTATAAATATTTTGAGAGTGAAAAGGTTGACTGGTTTCCTATGGGGTTTTCATTTGTTGAGATTGTTAATACTCTTTTATTTTCCTTCCCAAAGGAGAAGAACAAATTCCCTAC
>ML788225.1:704825-758276 GCA_009831015.1 Picea engelmannii | reverse complement strand
CCTCTGGTCGATGTTGGACACCAAGCTCACCAAGTCCACAGCTTTCCATCCGCAAACTGATGGCCAGACAGAGGTCGTCAACCGGATGATCGTACACATTCTGCACATGTACAATTCAAAGCATCCACACACATGGGATGAGATCCTCCCCTATGTACAACACAGCTACAACTGGGCTCTCCATAGCTCAACCAACCACAACCCCTTTCAAGTGGGCTTGGGATTCCAGCCACTATGTCCCATTGACATAGCCATTCCATTTGTGGCTACTCAGGAAGATTCAACTCATGTCCAGTCTGAAGAGGATAAGGCAAACAACTTCATTGAGCACATTCAACACATCCGCCAATAGGTTCATGACATCTTGGACAGATCCAATGCTAAGTACAAGCAGCGACATGATCAACATCGGGTGCCACACAACTTCCAAGTGGGCGACAAAGTGTGGCTGCATTTGCAAAAGAAGCGCCTCGTTGGACCCCACCACAAGCTTCGTCCACTCCGATATGGGTCATACACCCTCACCAAGGTTGTAGGGGAAAATTCCTTTGAGCTCAGGATTCCACCATTCCTTGGTCTGCACCCAGTGTTCAATGTGGACCGCCTTCGGCCCTACTTTCCACCTCTACTAGACACATCCGACATGGTAGAACAACTCACACCAACAGAGTTAAATCCAAACTGCATGGAACAAGCCAAAACTGATCAGATCATGGATACACAGATCAAGCACACCCGAAAACAAAGGATACCGCTATATCGAGTTGTCAAACCAGGCCAACTCTTTCACCAAGGCAAATGGCTCACGAGGGACCAAGTTCAGCAGAAGTTTCCTCATCTCATGGAGGAACTCAACGCAATGGGGACCATTGCTTCCTAATGGGGGAGGAATGATCCAAGTGGATATTGGTGGCCACCCACCTATTCCACTTGGACCCCCACCATTTCTTCTTTCAGTTTTTCAATTTCCGCACAGTTTACTATTTTTAGCAGTTTTTCGGGTCCTGAACTTCCGGAGCCGTTTTGAGGCCTTAAATGACATTTTTTGGGAAAACGGGGAGCAACATGGATTGTAGATTGATGTTTCTCACCCAAAAGTTGTAGTCCTTGGATATATCTTTCTAACAAGGTATAGAACGCATCAAACGAAGATCGTATGCCAAAGTTACGTCCCCGAGAAGTTGATGTACCAACTTACCCAAACGGGGCCCGTAGTCTTGGCGTTTCATCTCCTAGGGTTAGGTCTTTGGATGTTTAGGGTTTTCCATTGTTTCTCAATAATAATAGGCCTTCGAGCCTCATTGTAACACAGTTCAGAGGCCAGTAGCCGCCACATCTCTTCTCAGAGATAAGCTACCAGAGCCCTAGCTAGTTTATTTCCATTTTGTCTGTAACCATATTTCAGTCATTTGTTATTAATGAATTGAAGTCTTATTTCCGTTGCATCTCTGTGTTTATGTGTATTTCTGTATTTCATTGTGTTCCTACATAAATCCGGATCATGGCAGTAGTTGTTTTCTTATAAACGCATACCACTTAGTCTTAAGCCGTTTGCATGAGGACATGCAAACTCTTGGGTTTGGGGGAGATCTCCAAATCTTCAAAGTCTCTCTTCGGCATCTCCAACATCTTCAGTTCATCTCAGCGAGGTTTTTTTCGGGATCTAGCATATCAACTTTCATTTTCTTCAGCTCTCACCATCTTTTTTGCAGCTCTTATCAGCTTCATTCTCTTCAGTAATCCTCAGCTTTGCTCCACCTCATCTTCCGCTTTTGACGGTCCACATCATGGTTCCACAAATCTTTCATCTTGTTCTGCATGGTTTCCACTTTAGCGTGCATCAAAATTCAAAGAATGGGTAACTTGAGGTAAAACATGTATAAATATCTTCAATTTACTAAGAATTTGGAAAACATGATGCATAACCACTATCACCTACTCCACACTCCACTACCACTTAGAAAGTACCAACAAAACTACTCACCATGTGATAACCCATCATTTGTTTGTCCTCCATTTTCATGGTAATTTTGTTTCTCTATTTTAAATCAATCTGTGACGGTATAATCAATTTATAGAGTGTCGCTCCACAAGAGCCAACACCTACACAAAAGGGACAAAGCCACATAAATATATAAGCATAGTGTCATTAGGTTCTTCACCTTCTTTGCATGAGGACATGCAATTCCTTGGGTTTGGGGGTGTGTTGAGCTCCACTTTTTCCATGTTTTTCGTTGTACAAAAAATTCATTAGTTCACCTTTTCCCGCATTTCGTTGTTAATACACACCATAAACCCTAATTAAACGCCATCATTCGTCATTATATCCAATGTGGTTAATACATCGTCTTTTCTATATTTTTAGTGGTTAAAAGATGATTATATCATGATTTACTTATGATGGTTTTTGAAGTGTGATTCATGTACTAGCACGATCAACATCCTTGTACCATTACTGCAGTTCAACATTCCCGCTCAACACTCTCATTCTAGTACCAGTCATTGTTTATCATATTCGCGTGCTTTTTGGAAAAATTCAAAAACATGGGTTTTCTCTGTAGTGACGTCAACATGCAGACACGTGTGCTACAATCCACCTAGGTCGCATGTATGGAGCTCCAACTCAGGGGGAATAATTAAAACAAATCAATAAAAGTTCTAGACAGTCAACTTCGCCCTCAATTTGTGTGCAAACGAAAAAAAATTAGAAGAATCGGTAACATGGGTTTTGTTTCTAGCATGGCAAGTTGGGTCTCACATGAACCGTTTTCCAAACAAATGAACGGTTGAAGATTTATTGCTGGTTCTTTAATTGACATTTACACAAATTTTGGGATGTGTCTAGATTTGAAATCACCGTGAACAAAACACCCAGATTTATAAAATGATACGTCTATATTTATTAAGCCAACACCAAGTAATCTCCAATGCAAAAGAAAAGGACAAATTTCAATTAAAAATGATCGGGAATCATAACAAAAGTATTTGAATGTATTTTTTATAGTATGAAGCCAGATTTCCAAGGGATTTGATGCTATACATTTAGCAATCATATCCTCTATTTTGTAATACTGCTATAAAATACAGAGGTGTACATCAGATAGGGAGAATTCTCATTACATAAAATATCACTATTTCACTATTTTTATTATGCAATCAGATGTGTTGCAGAGAGAGGAGTGCTATCATTTTGTAATCTAAGTTTTCTTTGATTTCAATGAAGGACATATTATTGTTATCAGAATTTTGAGCATTTCTTCGGTCTAAGTTAGTTTCCAGGTACGTTGCCTAGGTCGGGAAGGGCCCCTCGACTCAGGTGATGTTCCTTCTTTGTAATTTTATTTAATTTCATTACGATTGTTTTTTATTTGGTTTTCTTTTGCTAATTTCCTGTTTATGTTCGCTAATTCCCAACTCTGCTATTTCTTCAATCCGCTCCCTTCATGCTACAAAGAATGTGTGGATCACTCCAATATACAACAACTTCATTTCACTCATTGGTATTCCTTTAGCACTACAAATAACTTCGTAAATATTTATTCGTGTCATACACATACGTAGTTTTATTACCCTGTTGTTTGTTTTATTTATAAATTGTGTTATTTATCCCTTTACATGCGTAACATATACATTATATAATGCATTGTTACATTCACTGCATATAATGGTTACATTGTGTTATACGAAGGTTGTGTTATATATTGTGTTAATATCGTATTATTGTAATGTAGGTTATGTTATTGTGTTATAATAGAAGCTATGTTATGATTAGTATGTTATAGTGATGTGAATTATGTGTGTCATCATATATATGTTTTTTTGTTGTTATTTATTATTGTTGTGTGCATTCTCAATTGTTTTATTGTATGCTTGTTTGTTATGATATGTTATATATTATGTGATTGTTTATTATGTTTTGAATAATATTTTGTTAATCTATTGTGTTTTGTTATATATTTGTATATACTATTCATGTTTTAAGAGTTACATTGTTATATATATTGTTTTTTTTAGTTTATGCATTGATTTGTTTATGAGTGTAAATGCAGTGTTAATTGGATTATCCATGAGAAGCCATCTCATTCTTGTACAAAGATCCAAACTTATTTCATACCGACACATTCATTAATCTTGTAAATAAAATAAAATTAATCTCATACTCGCACATTCATTTTCACACATAAACAAAACTAATTCCATATCTCCACTTTGACTTTGTTTTCATTCCCATGCAGATCCTTTCTTGAGGACAACTCTCTAAAGTGTGTTTATTTGAAGACTTTTCATTTGATTACGAGTTTGGTGGATTTGCTCTTAAAACTAGTAAATTCCATTTTAGGTCAGTAGCACACATACATGAGGGTTTGAGTAACCTCATCCATCTCACTCATTTGAATGCTAGTTTGGGTAAATTCCGCATTTACTTTCAGATTGCCTTGCTTGTTTATTTCCCGCACTTGATCTCATTTCTTGTACTTTGGATTCCTGTACTTTGATTTTAATCTCAGCTTTTCTTTCATTCATTCCATTTTGAAGTGTGTTTTCCAGCTTTAGAATAGGCTAGAATAGGCTCCAATCATGCATTTCCTGTGCTTGCACCTCTAAGTCTACGACTCCCTAGTTGACAATTTAATGTTGGGAATTAATAGTGCATATATTTAGCCCCACAAGGACATTGTCTATGCAAGGAAACTAGTGGCACTGATCATAAGAAGTACTCATTGGGATTAAGGGCCATATTAAAGGTCCTAAAACAACCAAAATTGTATTATAAAGGGAGTAATGTCCTGTCAGAATAATTTTTATGTTTTAGAAATATGGATATGCCTTACATATTAAGTCATCATTTAGGTATAAAAATATGAATAGAGAACCTAATAGTTTCTTCCATTATTCATGGGTTATATACATGACCCCATTACTCCATAGAGTTCTTGAAAATGTAATATTTGGCATATAATTAAGACACGATTATGAGTTTTACATTTTGTGCAGAATGGATGAGTCTCATGATACAAAACATTTTTCAATGAAAAAAATTGGGTTCAGCCCCAATAGGGTGTTTTATATCTCATAGGACATGCACAAGGCCCTAAAGAGATAGAATATACCTACAAATGGAATTGATTACCTATGAGGGAGTGATGGAAAAAACTTTGATAATTGATGTACCATGGATGGGTCCATTTTTCTCTAAGAATCAAATAATTATGTATTAATGTACTATTTAATATAGACCTGATTTGGTTTAAAGAGCCAAGCAAGAGAGGTATTCAACACCTCTGCTATGGATGCAAGAGAAAATAAAGACATGTATTCAACACCTCTGTTGTGGATGAAATATCCAATAAAGAGGGTTATTCAACACCTCTGTTATGGATGCTTGTGAATTAGATACAAATTTTCAATTATCACCTGCAAGTTCTCCTTGACATCATCATCATTGTCATTGTCATTATTTATGTCATCATCGTCATCATCATCATTTTAATCTGCGTCATCGTAATCATCATTGTCCTCGTCATTGTCGTCACCATAATCAACATTTTCCTCCTCCTCCTCCTCCTTATCATCATCATCGATTTCATCATCTTCATCATTGTGATCATCGTCATCGTCATCTTCATCGTCATAATCATTATCATCATCGTTGTTATTTTCATCATTGTCGTCATAATATAACTATAACCCCTTACCATTTTAACATTATGAACCTTACTATATAACCCCTTTCCATTCTAACATTATTACTGTTAACCTCCCTTACCTTATAATTATAACGAATGTAGCCCGTCAGTTATGTATATTAATTATATAATATATACTAATATATTAATTATGTGTTATATATAATATAATTAATCTAAATATATTAATTATATTATATATAACACAACATATAATAATAACCAAATATAATAATTATATATATAAATATATAATAATTATATATAACAACAACATATTAACACAATGAATTTAACAAAACATATTAACACAACATAATAATTATATATTTAACAAAACATATTAACACAATATATTAACACAACAAATGTAAAAAATACCATACTAAACCCCACAACCTTGTGGCAACCCTGCGACAACCTTGCAACCCCGCAAAAACCCTACAAACCCTGTAGAAACCCTACAACACTGCAACAACCATGCAACCCAACCTGAGACAACAAGGAGACAACCTTGCAACCCATGCGAACTGTGAATTTATTTGAGAATCCATCCCATCCAAGACAATAAGGAAAAAACTAGAGCCCAATCAACTGTGAAGATAATCAATCCATCCCACCAGAGACAAGAAGGGGGCAAGGTGAGCCAACTAGAAATGAGGTCCTAGCCCACAACAAGGAGGCCCTAGCCACCAACAATGCCACTAAAATTGGTGAGCACCTCTACGTTTTATTTTTTGTAGGGTTATTTTTTATTTCAAAATGGTTTATTTATGCGTGGGATTGAACCTATGACTTCATTATGAAATAAATATTTGGAAGATCCATTTATTGCAGCAAGTTATCCGCTCACCAATTGTCTTTGAGGAACTTATCTCTCAAGTTGAGGCTTAAGTGAACCTACCATATTTAATTTTTGGTATGTGTTTAGACTCCTTTCCTTGACTACCCTTTTAATCTCCTCCTAAGTGGGAATTTGCCATACTTCTTTGTGAATATGTTTGAGACCAAACTTTTTCCCTTTATATATTTCATTTATTCATAGGCAGCATAAGAATTCACTTGAATAGAAAAAATGAATTCAACTTCTCCCACATGATTTAGATTATCAAATAGACAATTTTCTTTTGATGCCAGTGGCATTTCCCTTGATGATAGAATAGAAGAATGATGAGAGTATGATCAACCAATGGATTCCTTCTTCACCAATGTTCCCACCTTCACTCCTCAATTTGGCACTATTAAGAAGCAAAATTTTATTGAATGCATGGGAAGATGCATGGGTTTTGATAGTGAAAATAAATCATGTTGATATAATTCACTTAGCATAGAGAAAACAAATTTTATGTAGAAGCATGGAAAGTGAAGCATGACCAAGGAAGTAGTCGTAACATGAAATTTGATTGAAGCCTAGAAAAATTGGATTTGAAACAACCAAAGTAACAAAAGAAAAACATTACAAATGTGGAGTGAAAATTGAAGACCATAACAAGGAGCTCATTTATATATGGAAATAAGTCCTAGTCAAAAGGATTAAGAACCCTCACTGTCTCACAAGGAGAAAATTGTTGTTACTATAAAATGTATGCTTTTTTCATTTCAAATGCATCATTCTTTAATGTCTTGAAAATTTTATATGGGAAAATGGGACAAAAGATGAAGGTAAAAGCCTTAGAAAATGATAAAATTTGTGAAATATTCAATTTGGTTAAAACCTTGGATAATTAAATGATAAATTAAAAAAGAAACTAAAGGGTCAAGAAAGGGATTCAAAACTTCAAGAGAGATTTGGAAGGCCAACATCACTAGCCTCTCTTATAAATAATATTTCTATGCCCTAACCAAAACGAGGGGAAGGCTTTTTCTTAAACACTATAAATTGTTTTTCATGTTAATGGAGAAGTCATCACTCCCAAACAATTTTTGGAGATCTTTTATATGTTCATGGAATTAACTATAGAATATTTTCTTTGTTGTTATGATGCATTTAAATGTTGCAAGGTTTGGTTCTCTATTGTTTTAGATTGTTCTTATGCACTTATTGTCTTGTCTCCCCTTCTTTTGTTTTATTTTGGCTAACTTGAGATATGGAATTGTAGCTTGTAGATGTACTTGCAAAGTCTCCTCGGTCGACTATCGATAGTCATGGATTTTAATCAATCCATAAGGATGTGAAATCCATCCACCCCATTGGATTTCATTTATTTTCAGCTTCATCTCTTTCCTTTTTCTTATTAGATTATCCAGTCTTTATGCATTTTCATTTGCATTTTCCACCCCACATTTCTATATTTATTAAACCAATTGGTATAGTAAACCTTGGGATATATATTCAAATATATCCGTTATATAATCCACATAGATATGTGGGATAGAACCTACCATGAAAAATTGTATGGAAACCAATTCTTAAGTCATCATAGCGAAAAACGCAAAATTCGCTTGTCATTACCCTTGCCCTATAAAAATTGGAGGAAAATAATTTGATGTGAGATTATGTTGGCCCGTGGTTGGATGTTGTTGAAAAGTTAATTTGACTCTAAGCATGTGGTCAAAGACTACTTGGAGGTTCATATGATTAAAACTTGAATCTGACATTTGTTATCCTTCAAAATCCGAAGTAGACTAAAACTACTAAAAACGTTGGTTGAATAATAAGTCTCCAACAAAAAAATTGGTGGGATTAGTATTAAGTCTAAATCTAAACATCAGAAGTAGGTTGCATAAAATTTCTATACAACATACTTTATTTGATGCTCATATATTTTTTTTCATATCTATTTAAACCATGCTTGTTGAATGCAGTTCACATTTCATGACTTTTAAGTAAACAATCGTCATATCTTCCAAAATACTTAGATCACTAACTTATCTTCTCATTTTATTGAGTGTAGGTACCACCAAATAGGTACCTATCGGATCTATCTTCCTCAATTGAGGATCAATATATACTAGGAGAGGTTGAAAGTGAGACGTATAGTACTAGATCTAACAGTTCTAGATCAACTAGAGATGAAAAGGTAAGGAGAAGATTTCGTAGACACATGAAATTTTTTAAAGGAGGGTCATGTGATTATGATGATGAGAGAATATGTGACATCGAGTTTCCCTTGAGGTATAGAAATCTAGTGAAACGATGGGTACCTAAGGAGCTACCTCAATTGGACACATATTTCTTCATCAGTGGGAGGATGTATTGCAATGCTCCATTGTCCTTATATGGATTGGGGCCATTTTCCATGGATAGCATAAAGGTAAAATATGGAATTGTAATTGAATTGATGGAGTATGTCAGACCATGCTACAAATACAATTAATAGTTGATGTTGGTTCAATATACACGAAGTATGCAGGAATACATAGTTGATTCAAATTATATACAACTAGTAGACAACAATCAAAACAAAGGGGCAACTATGTATATTGATGCAGCACCCCCTGCCTCGACAGGTTTTGCACGACCTCTTGGTCTTAGGATCATTCTATCCTTCAGATCCGTAGAACCGAAATGGTTCTTTCAGCCTTCCTTGAGACCTCACAAACCCGATCCACATGTCCTTATACAAAAACTCTGCCTGCACCTCACAATTTCACCAATGCACAAGCTTTCATCTCCACGTGGCCACCAAACACGACCACGACCCTTTCTCGAAAAGGGAATTTCAGATTTTGGGACTCTCTGAGTCCTGCTATCGAGAGCCTCTGCCTCCTCGATCCTCCGATCTCCTAATTACAGAAACACCCAAATGGATTTACCACGACGATTATCCCTTCGTCAATATTTGGTCCATGTGACCGCTTTTTCCCGTGACCGCAGTCTACTTCGTGGTTTTTAATACCAAGATCCCCAGCTCTTAGTCCTTGGGATGGTCAAAGTGTCGATCCCCAAAATGTCGAAATCACGATCCCAACTTTCTTCTCCAAAGCTTCGTCTCCCCAGGTCGTCTTGTTTCGCGATTTTCGGACTTCCAACGTCAAAACGTCTGGCCTCTGGTCCTCAGAAGTTTCAAAGTTTTTAATCCTAAAATACCGATCCCAAGTGTGACTGCAGCCCCACTCCTTTCTTATGTCATATTTCCCAACTTCGATACTTCTGATGCGAAGTTGCTTGGTTCTTTGACTATGGGATCCCCGGTATGCTATAACCTGAAATCCCCGTCTTTACTATCCCGCTCCAAGGATATGTCGTGCTTTCATGACTTCGGGGTTTTCAATACCCTATGCCCCGATTCCTTGTCTTTGGGATTTCCAAAATACCAATACCTGGTATGGCGGAAACCTATAACTTTGTTTCGTGGCCCACACTATTCCTTCAGCGCTTTCGGGTTATTTTGTTTCGGGTCGTCATGAATCTTGATGTCCCAAGTCCTGACCCTTCAAACTTTTGGTATCTGAAATGCCAAAGTACCGAATCCCGAAATGCCGATCTTTCACTCCTGGCTAGGATCAATCGCTCATAGCCTCCCCTGATTCGATGACTCATGTTCTTTCGGGATATCACGGGTCAAGAATCCTGAATTCTTACCCTTTGCATTCCTAGTAGCCGAAATGCCGAAATCCTTCTTTTGGGGATTTCCTAGAACCTTGATCGATTGCCACGTGTCCTCCTATTGGGCGGTCTCGACGTTCTTGGTGTTTCAGGACTTCACAACCCTAGCTTTACTAATCCCTGGTCCTTTGAACTCTTGGTATCCAAACTCATAGTATCTCCTCGATCACTTCGGAACTTCACAAGTCGCGAAGTCGAAAGACTTATCCATTTCTCTCTTCGATGCCTGAATCCCTGAGATATAAGGATCTCGTGACACACGTCCTCCATAGATGGATGGTCCCGATGCTTTCATCGTTTCGGGACTTGGACGGGTCTTCTCCTCTTCACATATGATAGTTAAATCTCATGCAAAACTTCACAGATCTGATGGCTATCGGTTATCTATGTGAGATTTGATGGCCCAGACCTCTTCCTCCTGCGCTACGCTTTCCTTCCTACGCCTGGATGTGGAACTCCAACGGTCCAGATCTTTTTCCAGTTCCTAAATCGATGACAACTGTACTCCCCCTTGTGAGCTTTTGTTTCTTCCCAATCCTTGGAAGAATTCAACTTATGAAAGGCCTCGACTTTTGTCCCTACTACGAAGCCTCTACTCATAGCTTCTATCTGCGTTCTTGAAGACACTTTCCCTCCTGAGTTTCCTCAAACACAAACCCTCCAAAGGGTCTCCTTTCAGCTGCTACGATACTTTTAGGGATCTGTGCATGAAATCACTCTCCCTCCTGAGCTTTGTTCTCTTTGAATCCTCGAAGGATTCTTCGACCTCCGCACTCCCTCCTACTGTCACTCTTATGCACAAAAGCACTTTTCCTCTTGAGCTTCTCTTCTCTGAAACCTTAAAAGGTTTTCACGACCTCTTGTGATTCCTACAGGGTCCCTGCACACACATGAAGGTGTTGTATATCCTGATATTCTCTATTGCTCAGACCTCTAAGGGACTTAACCCTTTTCTCTCCTTGAAAGGATGGAAATTCCCTCTGGAAACTTCCTTCTCAAGCACTCCTTGCTGAGCCTGTAGGGTATTCAACAACCCTATGAAGGTCCTCTTGACACTTCCTTCTCCCTTAGAACTCTAATAGTTCTTCCTGTGCAAAATGTAACTTAATCAACGCCCTCCTGGCGGAGCTCCTGCAGAATCCCTCTGTGATTCTGTTCCCTTCAATGAAATCTAAGAAGAGTTCTCCTCCTAAATGCATCCTGTGTGTCTGCTCAATGCCCTCCTAGCATAGCTCTACAAAATTTCTCAGAGATTATGTCTTCTCCTGTGCTTTCCTCTGCACAGTCCTACCTCAAAGGTGTTTAGCAACCTTGAGGTTTCTCTCTGAGCCTAAAACTTTAGCTGGTGCGCTCTCCTGGCACGTCCTTGCTTAAATTCCACATAATTTAGGAGTGCATCTATGCACTAACTTTCAGAACCCGTAGCGTTCTGTCACACCCTCTTGGCATGAAGCCTCAAAGAACCCCAAAAATGAAATCAAAGAACCCACAGATAGCAGAACCTATCTATCCCTACAAATGCGTACCTAACCATACATCTACAACATATAAATACACACATGAAGAAATTCATCATACACAGAATAACATGCAGGAAAAACTGCTCTGATTGTATTAATCTGAAATGCCTCCTTTACAAGGTGTTCTTGAGCTCATACTTTGAGAGAGTCTCAGCTCTCCTCTATTCTACTCTCTAACTCTCATAGAGTTCTCCTATCTTCTAAAAAAACTAAATCCTAGATACAAAGAAGATCTTTTTACAAAGAGGGGCTCCTCGAGCTCTTCCCTCCATCTCACCTACTCTATTCAATTACATTAACTTTACATTGAATGGGTTTTCTAGTTCAGATCGGATCTAGATTCAACCTTACAACCATTTAAGGCTATAGCCTATCTTTAATCTAAAGCCTAGGCATAGGCATAACTTCATGGCTCCACGGTCTTACATACATTAATGGAATTACATCAAATTCAAAATTTGAATGTGAGAGGGTTGCGCCTCTCTCCTCCAACTAAATGCATGCTTATGCTGAGCTGGTTGGCACATGGCTAGCTTTTCCGTGATGCTCTTGCATCATATATTGATGGAAGGCCAAAATTTTCTGGAAACATTGCGGGCTTTATAAATAGTACACTATGAGGGACAACATCTAAGCAACCGAATTTCATATTTGAGAGGTGTGAAGGAAATCATATATTCGTATGTGCAACAAAATCAATAGTTGCAGGTGAAGAGTTGTTGATCGATTAAAATTTGAATTGAATAGATGGAGGGGATGCTACTATGGGGGTAATTATATTATATACCATTTAACTCAACCTTTGATCAATCACTCTTATTATTTAATTTATTTCATTAATTATCTTATATACCATTTAACTGAACCATTTGCATTAATTGTCTTGCTTCTTGTATTGTGGCAGAGTGATCACGCCCATATGCCTACATGGCCTGGAGGCAACTCCGAATAGGTAAACTTAGATGTAATAACAATTTTTTTTATTATAGAATAGTTGTTAATATGATTACAATATCTAATGTTTTTTAATGTTACAATTATTTTCATAAATTTTATTGATTGATTTATTATGTTCGGGTGACCGTGGAAAGTCACTTTCATCTACATCTGTCCAGGGTGATCGTGGAAATTCACCTACAACTACATCTGTCTAGGGTGAATGTGGAAAGTCACCTGTTGTACTGCATTAGGTAAATTTTAATAGTAACTAAATATGATTACAATAACTAAATTTCTTTAATGTTAAAATTAATTTCGTGAACTTTATTGTTTGATGTTTGTAGTACACACTTGATGTGGATGATGAGGTCTTTGAGGAAGAAATATTTTATTTGAAAAACCCAATGGAAATTGTTAGGAAGGCACAGAAAAGGGAAAAAATAGAATTACTTCGTTTGATGAGCAGAAGACCCATGATGGAGGAGATCAATGAAAGAATTAATGAGATGAAAGCTAAAATACATTATTATGGGGTAAGTTGCATATTTACATAATTGTATCATCTTTGACATATATTCACTTATGATTTTTATTTTTTTATTTTTTATACGATATGATAAAATCAAGGATTCCATTTCTAGAGGTTTTTAAGACTCAAGAGTGGACAACCTACAGAGACCGTTATTGGTAGCAATGATTGTTCGACAACACAGGTATTCCAAAAGAGGACAAACACCTTCAGTAACCACTCACACAACCATATAAAATATAAACACACTGATGTTTTGACGTGCTAAAACCCCTATGAGGAAACATCCACTGCCCCAACCAACACGACCACTTGGAGAAGTTTTAATGCAAAAGAAAAAGATTACAGAGATATTTTACAATATATTTTCTCACAATCAATCATCAACAAATGAGTCTCCATGTTCATTAAATAAATATCATGTACCAATCGGGTGTTAAGACACATATCAATGGCCATTAAGATCAAGGAGAATATGAATCGTCATATCACTCTATGTCAGGAACATCGATGACCATCAGATTTCCTAACTACAAATGCATACTAATGCATACTAAAGAAACACACTTTTACCTAATGACACATTAAACCAAGTAGATCTTAGCTAACTCCTAAGTGTCTATATATCCTAACATCCCCCCTTAAGAACAACTTGGGATAGGATTGAAGGATTTACAATAGTGACACAATAGTTGAAGAAAGGAGGAATTTGAGCCTATCCCCCCTTAATGACAACTTCCTGAACTCCTAACATAGATCGAAGTTTGGAAAAATTCACTTCTGTAAGAGACAAATGTGAAAATGTCTACAACTTGATCTTTTGTAGGGAAAAATAACACTTCAATAACTTGATCATGAATGATATTTCTGATGAAGTGCATGCATAACTCGATGTGTTTGTTGTACTAATGTTGAATTGGGTCTTTGGCGAGTTTGATGGCACTCTAATTGTCACACCAAAGACTGGTCAGATGCTCTTGCTGGAATCCAAACTATGAAAGGATTTTTTGAAGCCACAAGGCTTCCTGACTTGCATTTACCGCTACTTAGTACTCTGCTTCTGCTAAAGAAAGTACAACAGCTTATTGTTTCTTATGGGCCCAAGTGACAGGTCCTGAACCAAGGATGAAAACATAATTTGCAATAGACTTCTGATCATCAGGGTTTCCAACCCAATCTGAATCAGTGAAACCAACCAATAACGGAGTCCGCTCTGAACTGTAATGGATCCCAAAATGATTTGTACCTCAGGCATATCGAAGAATCCTTTTAGTTTTTTTCCAATGTATTTCATGGGGTTCTTCCATATACTGGGAAAAAATACCAACAACAAATGAAAGATCATGATGGGTATGACTAAAGTATAAGAGGCTACCAGCTAACTGACAGTACAAGGTGGCATCAACTTTGGGAGAAGTATAGGTGGAAGAAAGCTTGACTCTAGAATGGAAGGGAGAAGGGGATAGTTTACAATATTCCATGTAAAAGTGGCGAAGAAGGTCACAAACATACATAGACTGGGAAATAAAAATCCCTTCATTGGTTTGCAAAACTTGGAGGCCAAGGAAATAGAGCAAAAAACCTAAGTATGTCATTTCAAATTTATTCTTAAGGCTACTTTTCACTTGGTTTAAAAGTTTTGAGCCACTTCCAGTAAGGATAAGATCATCAACATAAAGGACAAGGATTATGAGTTGGCTTCCTACTTTCTTGGTATAGACATTAGGATCAGAATTGAATCTAGAAAATCCGATGTCAATAAGAAAGATGTCCATTTTGGCATACCAAGCTAGGGGAGCTTGCTTAAGACCGTGAATAATTTCTTAAGGAGAAAAACAAGGCTACAATCATTCTAGACATAGCCATGAGGTTGTTCCATGTATATGTATTCTTGCAAATCCCCGTGCAGGAAAGAGGATTTAACATCCATCTGATGGACCTACCATTTATGTGAGACAACAAGGGAAAGAACAAGGCGGATGGAATTGATTTTGGCTACAAGGGAAAAGGTTTCATTATAGTCAATTCCTTCAACTTGGGAAAATCCTTTGGAAACTAATTGAGCCTTGTGTCTTTCAACACTTCCATCTAATGCATACTTAGTTTTGTATACCCATTCACATCTGAAACATTTTCTTCCTTTTGGAAGAGGTACAATATCCCAAGTATTGTTTTTTATTAAAGAACGATACTCTTCATTCATTTTTGTATCCCAATCTAGATGGCCTGAAGCTTCTGGAAATGTCTCTAGATAACGATTCTCTCAAACTTGATCCAAAGTAGAAAATGCTTGCTGGAATTGAGAAAGTGTCTGATGTTGATCTGAAGAATCACCAACAAGATCACCATCTGCTTCTCATGTTGAATGAACCCATCTAGGAAGCGGTGGTGTTGGTGTTGGCTCAAGTTCAATGGAATCACCTGGAGGAAGGTGAGTAGGTGGAGATGGATTTGCATCCTCACTATCTGTTGAAATATTGGTTTTTTTCATTGATGTCAACCCTAATCATTGGTTTTGGACTGCAATATTGATGAAGGTATTTGGACATGAAGGACAATGCAAATGCAGATATAACACCCATGGATGGATAGTATACATCATGTTGTTTCTAGTGGTAGGTGGCACGTCACGTGGGTCCTCATGGTTGAGGAGAAATGAATTTTTGAAGATGACAAAGTGAATTGAAGAAGGAAGTACAGGTCGGCCTTGAAGATAATTAAAGAAAAGAATTACAAAATAAGAAAGTTTTAGGTTGGCCCTAATGTTAAAAGGAAGTGACATAAACACACAAGTTTGTTAATGAACAAGGAGATATAAGTCGAATTTCAAAGGAAATATGAAGTAAAGAAGGTCGGATTTCAAGGGAGGGTGAAGTATTTTGGTGATGTGTTCTAAGGTATGTTATTTACAGTTCATCTTACCATTTTCGCTATAAATGTATTTCTAGAATGATTCAGATGGTGAAATTGGTATGGTATTGAGAAGACATATCTAGGTATCTATGGTAAAAAATCCATCTCTTTCTGTTGGACACACTGACCAAACTTAGAGGGGGGGTGAATGAGTGTGGGGCTCTTTTTACCAAAACTATCGCTACACAAAACTCCTTAGTTAACAATCACAATTAACTCATTACTTATTGCTGTCATTTATAATTAATTAGATGAGAACATATATGAGAAACATATATCAACAATATATCATCAACAAATCATCATCATAAGGAACACAAGGAACACAAGGAACACAAGATGTATGTACAATTTTCTTTTTATTATGTACTACAATCCTTGGGTTATCAACAACAACTGAATAGAGTACTACTCTACAAGAGCACCAGCTCTATAATGCAAGAGTCAACTTACATCCTCAGCACCAACTGAGATGGGGCAACAATCCTCAACAAATGTCAATCTGTCAACAGGTATGCAACCTGTTGGTAGTGCATCATGCATATGTACGCTCCCTACCAGTAGTGCAGCCCGCGTATGCACACAGTCTGGCTTACTCTAACCTGCGTATGCTTTTAGAAACTAGGGTTTCTGAAACTAGGGCTTTTGAAACTTCATCTTTATGGCCCTTTAGACTCTTTCTCTTCTGTCACATCCAGTTCTGATCTTGTCATTGTACTATCTGAGCCATAACCAATCTCAACACATTTATGTTCTTCCACAACAAACTCATGCTCCTCAACCATACAATATGAATTATACTCATCATGTATAAACAACCAGTATACTATAGAAATCATATCAGTACTGAATCATAAGAGTGTTTCTCACTCTATCAACCAACACAGACCACATCACAACAACCATACCAAGAATTCCTTAAGCATTCACTACACAACAAGCAATAATATCCATCAAGACAACAATGTAGACATACCAGAGTTTCTATGGCAGATCTAAGCCCATAGAATGCAGATATGGAACCTGCTTTAGTCTCCAAGATCCTGTCATCATCTCAACCACAAGTCTTCATGACTTCATCCACCGTATGTGCACTGTCTTCATTCAGCTTACATATGTATGCACCCTGGCTTACTGCAGCCCGTGTATACCTTCGAAACTAGGGTTTCTGAGATTCTGAAATTTTTTTCGTCATGACCTCAGACTTGACGAAACTTTGATGCGTCCATGAGATCCTCTAGATCACCTCTCTCTCAGAGTATATCTTCAACACATGCTCAAGAGATACACACAAAAGATACATAAAAGTTATCCAAAATATGCACTTACACAAGAGACCCTTGCCTCTTATTTATACTCTCCAAATAGCCTCCTTAGAAGCATCTTCTAGGTTACTTAACCCACTTCTAGGTCACTTAAGCTATTTAGGTCACTTAACCCATTTCTAGGTCACTTAACTTATTTTCCTCATTTTTAGGGTTAACTACTTTCCATAAATAGAAAGTTCTCCATTTAAATATTCCTCCTTGACTTTGCCATTTTTCGTTACCATTTAAATAATAATTTCTTCTTTTCAAGCACTTTGACTTCTTTGACCTTTTAGGGCTTCAAGCCTACATATGAGGGTCCTCCAACTTCATAGGGCCATAACTCTCAAACCATGAGGAGTTATGTGAAATTCCACATACCACCAGAAATGGCATGACAAGCACTATCCATATAGGATAGTTTCACCAACAACTTCACTGATCTTCATCTCATTATTCCACATAAAAGTATGGGTTCTCCAACCATACTTTTAGGATAACTCAACCATAAAGAATATTCCCATGAGGGATTTCACCATAAGGGGACCACTTTGGAGTTCATCCAATTGTGCACCTTATCAACCATGATAAGACAATAATGATTCGTCAATCCAACAATGCATCCTATGCCAAAACACATCGATTCATCTTCATCTATGCATCATATCAATGACATCATTCAATCATCCAATCAATCCTTTGGCATCAATCAATCACTTGAAATCAATCAATTAATCTATCACTTGACATCAATCAATCAAACTATTACTTGACATCAATCAATCAAACTATTGGCATCAATGAAAACATGATCCAACAATCTCCCCCTTTGGCATTGATGGAAATACTAGCATTGATGTCAACACCAATCATTGATGTCAACATGTATACCGGGAATGCTCTACATCAATAGTCATCAATCACATCCATGTGACTATCTCTCCACATCAATCACATCAATGTGACTATCTCTCCCCCTTTGACATCAATGGCAAAGGGTCATGCTCCTCTTGGGGTTGCTCCCCCTTTGACTATCTCTCCCCCTGTCTGAATTCCTTTGATATTCATCTTAATATTCTCTCCCCTTTTAAACAAGGGATCTCACTCTGATGTAATTCTGAAGATACATTTCTCATACTCCCCCTATGACCATTTCTCCCCCTGGAATTATGCCTCTCTGCTCTTTCTTCAAATATAGGGCTATTTTACTAAGTATGCATCCAATAAATATATCCTCCTAGAATCATGGGAAGAATAATGAATCCCCCTATGGGTATGTCTCCCCCTATCTTCTCTAAAGTATTCTACCGCATGAAAATCCTTGGACCTTTCCATGCATCAAAGTTATGCCATACCAAACATCATGAAGAAAAAGATATGTCAATGAATGAACAAATACATCATGTACCATAGCATTTACCAATAGTATACCAATCACATGCCTCCATCAACATGCCAACCATGTGCATCTACCAATGGTGTACTTTTGACAGTGAATAACATTGACAATGAACAACAATGTGTCCTACTTGATCACATCTCCAACACCTTATGGTGTTATGAATTCTTCCATTGTCTCTCCTTGTATACGATCTTCATTCCAAATCTTTGTGACCATATTCATTACATGAATAACATTGACCATGAAAAATACTTTTATACCTTTGCTTTTATGTACATCTTCTTTGAGGTGTAGGGATGGCTTCTTGATGTGTTCCTTGCTTTGTTCTTTTGAAATTTTCCTTCCCTTGTGTAGATGTTTGACTTGCAACATCATCTTCATCCTTTGAGAGTGAGGGAATTACCTCATGCTTCTTTGAGGTGCTTGCTTCAACAAGTGTAGCTTCTCCCTTGTATCCAAGACCTAATTTATCATTGGGTGATCTTTGAATTTCCAAGATCTCATTCAAGATAAATGAGCTATTCAAGAATTTGTTTGAATTTTCTACTTTCTTTCTAAGGTCAACAACTTTAGCTTCTAACTTTCAACATGAATCTTCCTTTTCATTTACTTGATTCTTCAATAGCTCCTCTACCCTTTTGGCTTCTTCAATTTGGGTCTTGATATGAACAATAATTTCAAAACTTTTTCTAATCTCATCATCTACCTTCTTATCTTATTTTTCATTCTTTAGTCTTTTGATCTCTTCTTCCTTTTCTTCTAATTGAGTATTATTATTCTCTTCTAGTTCTTTGAGCATTTCCTTCAACTTCAAGATGTGCCTATGACTTTCCTTAAGAAACTTTTTAGTGTTATCTGAAAGATAACTATAGTCTATATAATGGTGGTCATTTATATACTCATATAGACCTCTTTCAACTTTGTCTTTAAGCTCTGATAGATTTTATTCTACTTCTTCCATGGGATAATAATCAATTGATTCTATACAAAGTATTTCTAGATTTTCTTCTTCACTTGTAGAGAAAAATTTAACATCATCACAATTTGAATCAAGGATTTGTGGAGATTCTTTACCTTCATTTGAAATGTCTTCAAGATCTTCCTTTTTTCCAAAATCATTACATGATTCTTTATCTTAAATTGAAATGTCTTCAATTTCATCACATTTAGAAATAATGCAATCAAGAGTTTTTGGAGATTCTTTACCTTCATTGATCTTGATGGGTTTGTCATTAATATTTCCCTTCTTGCTTTGATATGTCTCCTCTAGATTTAGCCATAGATCCTTGGCGGAAGTGAATTTTCCTATGCTCTCTTTGATAGGACTTGAGAGTCCACTAAGAATGGTCTTGAGAGCTAATGCATTATTCTTCTTTCCTTCCCTTTGAGCTACAAACTTTGACTTGTTCTTCAAGGAAACTGATCCACCAATGGTTGCCTTCCAAATACTCGCTCCCATCTCTTTTAAATGCACTCTCATTTCTATTATCCAAGTAGAATAGTTTTCTTCATCAAGGATTGGAACTTCATCATCCATTTGTGTGTCCATGGATCTCCTCCAAGCTTGTTAAGGATTATAGTGAAGGCCAAATTTGATACCAATTGTTGGACACACTGACCACACTTAGAGGGGGGTGTGAATGAGTGGGGGGATTTTTTTCCCAAAACTTCCCCTACACAAAACTCCTTAGTTAACAATCACCATTAACTCATTACTTATTGTTGTCATTTATAATCAGTTGTATGAGAACATATATGAGCAACATATATGAGAAATATATCATCAACAAATAATCATCACAAGGAACAAAAGGAACACAATATGTATGTACATTTCTATTTTTATTACAGACTACAATCCTTGGGTTATCAACAACAACTGAATAGAGTACAACTCTACAAGAGCACCAACTCTATAATGCAAGACTCAACTTACATCCTTAGCACCAAAGGAGATGAGGCAAAAATACTCAATAGATGTCTATCTGTCAATAGGTACATGACCTGTAGGTAATGCAACACACATATGTATGCTCCCTACCAATAGTGCAACCCGCGTATGTACGCGGTATGGATTACTGTAGCCTGTGTATGCTTTCAGAAAATAGGGTTTCTGAAACTTCATATTTCTGGCCCTTCAGACTCTTTCTCTTCTATTACATCCACTTTTGATCTTGTCACTGTACTATCTGAACCATAACCAATCTCAAAAAATTTATGTTCTGCCACAAAAAACGCATGCTCCTCAACCATACAATCTGAATCCTACTCATCATGTCTAAACAACCAACATACTATAGAAATCATATCAATAATGAATCATAAGAGTGTTGCTCACTATATCAACCAACATAGACCACATCACAACAACCATACCAAGAATTCCTTAAGCATTCATTACAGAACAAGCAATAGTATCCATCAAGACAACAATGTAAGCATACCAGAGTCTCTATGGAAGCTCTGAGCCCATAGAATGCAGATATGGAACCTGCTTTAGTCCCCAAGAGCCTGTCATTAGCTCAACCACAAGTCTTCATGACTTCATCCATTGTACACACCCTGTTCTCATTCTTCCCGTGTCTGTACGTGCCTCGACTCAATGCAGCCTGCATATACCTCAGAAACTAGGGTTTCTAAGATTTCGAAACTTTTTTCGTCATGACCTCAGACTTGTCGAAAATTTGATGCATCCATAAGATCCTCCGGATCTCCTCTCTCTCAGAATAGATCTTCAACACATGCTCAAGAGATACACAAAACAAATACACAAAAGATATCCAAAAGATGCACTTACACAAGAGAACCTTGCCTCTTATTTATACTCTACAAATAGCTTCCTTAGAATCATCTTCTAGGTTACTTAACCCACTTCTAAGTCACTTAACCTATTTTATATCACTTAACCCATTTCTAGGTCACTTAACCTATTTTACTCATTTTTAGGGTTAACCACTTTCCATAAGTAGAAAGTTCTCCATTTAAATATTCCTCCTCGACTTTGTCATTTTTCTTTACTATTTAAATAATAATTTCTTCTTTTCAAGCACTTTGACTTCTTTCACCTTTTGGGGCTTCATGCCTACATATGAGGGTCCTCCAACTTTGTAGGGACATAACTCTCAAACCATGAGGAGTTATGTGGCATTCCACATACCACCGGAAATGGAATGACAAGCACTATCCATCTAGGATAGTTTCACCAACAACTTCATTAATATTCATCTCATTATTCCACATATAAGCATGGGTTCTCCAACCATACTTCTAGGATAAATCAACCGTAAAGCATCTTCCCGTGAGGGATTTCACCATAAGGGGACCACTTTGGACTTCATCCATTTGTGGACCTTATCAACCATGATAAGAAAATAATGATTCATTAACCCAACAATGCATCATATACCAAAACACATCGATCCATCTTCATCTATGCATCATATCAATGACATCATTCAATCATCCAATCAATCCTTTGGCATCAATCAATCGCTTGACATCAATCAATTAATATATCACTTGACATAAATCAATCAAAATATTGCTTGAAATTTCCAATCAAACTATTTTCATCAATGACAACATGATCCAACACTTTATTCACTATACTTTTGGAGATACACTTTGTGGAAGATAGGGTTTTTGACTAGTCATGAATCTAGTCATAAACAAGTGTTATGGGTTAAACAGTCATAACTTATTCATAGAGAATCCAAATGAAGTGAGACCAATTTCATTGGAAAGAGTACGGGCTTTAGTTTCTTGTGTGTGAATTTCAAAATCTGATTTTAAATATTGAGCACGGGGCATTTTGTACAAGTTCACTCTCCTAAATAAACTAGAATTGAATAAGGTCTACCATTCTCTTTATAACTTCTTTTTGGGGAGGATTCAAGGAGTGAAAGTTGGAGGAGTTTCAGATAATGCATTGAGTTTTATTATCTATAGGATCAGAATATTCTAAGAAGTGAAGAATTGGAGAAGTTGAAGAAGTCTCAGGAATCATTATCTGGTTCTATGTGATGGTTAGTTGATGGTGATGATTTAATGTAAAGTTTTATTATCTCTCATATATTCTTGGGTGGAAGGAAGGGGAAATGATGTTGATGTCAAACCCCTCTTGATATTGGAGGATTGTATATTCCTTTTGTAGGTTTATCCCTCCCTTTATATTTGGAAGCTATAGCTACCTTTGGAAGTCATTACTTCCCTTGAACAATAACTATTGGTTATTTCTCATATATTGTGCATGGTGTATTGTGACGTATTGGTGTAACTCTTCTACTATTATTCATTTCTCATTGGATATAATTGAATATATAATCTGGTTGAAGTATAAGTTGGAAATTTTTTTAAATTGTACTTGATAATGATTAATGATTCACCCCCCTCTCAGTATCAACAATTGGTTTTAGAGAAGGTTTCCTTCAAAACAATTTAACCACTGGAAGGAAAATCCTAAGCAAAGATGGATGACCATGAGGACATTTCAAATGAGATTCAAAGATTTTATGGAAGAAATTATCCATACTGGAGTGATAGAGTGAAAAAATGCTTTCTTGGAAATTGTTATACTTGTGGAAATTTTGGATACAAGGCAATAATTTGTAGAATCAATGAAAAGAATAACTATGCAAGCTACATGAATGGTGCAAATAGTAGATATGGAAATGTTCGTAGACCTGTCAACATAAATTATAATCCATTTGAACCATTAATGGATCAAAATATTGTATTCTACAAGTGCAATAATCTTGGTCACAAAGCATGAGATCGCAGAGTGATGAAGGAAGATAATCCTATGCCAAATGTCCCTATACGAACTACAACATGGAAAAGGAAAGAAATTCCACACAATGAAAACTGGCAAATAGAATTGGTCACTAATGAATGCAAAGAAGAAGATGAATGGTTCATAGATTGTGGGTGCTCATTTCATATGACTAGAGATCAAAGAAAATTTTTCAGCTTGAAGAAAAAGGGTGAAAATGTTGCATTTGGAGATGACTCATCTACCAAAATACTTGGAAAAGGAAATGTAAAGCTTGGAAGTGAGAATGTAAATGAAGGAAAAGTCCTATTGGTTGAAGATATGAAGCATAATTGCCTTAGTGTCAGAAAAATATCTAATCAAGGATACACTCTTACGTTTGACTCTCGAAAATGTAAAATCAGAGAAAATAACTTAGGCAGATTGGTTGCAACTGTGATAAGAAGACTGGACAACATATACATCCTAGACATGAAGAATAGAGAGAAGACAAAAGCGACACAAAAGGATTTCAAGGAAGAAAATGTCCCAAAGACAAAAATTAAGGATGAAGTATTATTGAGTGCCAGATGTCTAGGGGGAGAATTCCCAAAGAAGAAGGTCACCTTATGCCATTGAAATCAAGGGGATCAACCCCACTCTTTTCCATTGATGTCAAAGGGGGAGAGAAATTGGGATCACGGTGAAAGGGGGAGAATGAGTGTTTCCATCAATGACAAAGGGGGAGATTGTTGGAAGTTGTAAAATTTCAGACCCCAACCCAATTTTAGTCTCGATGATTTTTCAGCTAATGTTTAATGCCCAAACCCAGTTTTATGACAGCCAATTAAACTCAACATAAAATAAATTTCAGAACTGAAACATGAGGATTATGAACATCATTTTAATGCAGAAATAAAATATATTAGCAGCACATAAAATCATAAAATAACACAGTGATTTTTGGTTTAACATCGACCTTGGTGTTATCACACTAAATTGCCTTGGGTCTTTTAGTTCGTTTTCAATCCTTTTTCACGCCTTAGATTTTAAATTTTCTTTTAAAGTCTCATCCATTTAAAATTTATTTTTGGTAGGACCCCTTAGATGATTAAATTTTTTGAGTCTTAGCTCTAATTTGATCCTCAAATTGGTTTTTGATCCTTGAACCATTTTAGCCCATGAATTATTTTGGTCCCCTTCATGACTTGTCCCTAGGTCGACCTTGTAACACACCCACTATGGAATAATAATTTTTTCTCCTTTTCTCAAGGGACAAAGTCCCCAAAGTCCTACGGGGCTTAGCGTAGGCTAGCTCTTCTCTTTTTCCACCTCCATGTGATCATTGATTATGACCACAGGACAAACAACTATGCACCTTTTCACATTTTGTGACTCAGTGATATAAGCGAGTCGAGTCTTTTGACTCTGCAAACCCCGAAATGCCGAAATGCCGAATAGGATTCGATCAACAATTAGCCCCCTGGGATATGCCTTGGCCCATATGACCACTTCTCATAAGACCACAGTCTTATTCCCTTCGGGACTTATTAATACGAGAGCTCGACCTCTCGTCAACGCGACTCCCGAATTCTCGATTTCCAATTTCCCGAAATGGCCTTTGTCACATTATCCCTCCTAGCTATGCCCTAATCCAGGTGACCACTCCTCATAAGACCTCCATCCTATTTCTTTTGGGATTTATCAATATGAGAGCCCGACCTCTTATCAATGGGACTCCTGAATTCCCGATTTTCGAAATCTCGATGGACTCCTCCTTTCGGTATTTTCCTGAAAATCCTGGATTGATGCCATGTGTCCTCCCTCAGATGGACGGTCCTCGTCGTTTCGCGATTTCGCGACTTGTGACCCCCAATGACACAAATCCTCTATCAATTAGAATCCCTGGTATCCGAAATACCGATGGACTCTCGATCTCCTCCACGTGTCCTCCACAGATGGATGGTCCAGATCATTTCAAGACTTCCACCATGGAGTGTCCCGATATCTTGTCCTCGAGACCTCCAAAATCCCGAAGTCTGAAATACCGATGGACTCTCGATCTCTGCCACGTGTCCTCCACAGATGGATGGTCCAGATCATTTCAGGACTTCCATCATGGAGTGTCACGATCTCTTGTCCTTGAGACCTCCAAAATCCTGAGGTTCGAAATACATATGGACTCTCGATCTCCACCACATGTCCTCCATGGATGGACGGTCTAGATTGTTTCGGGAGTTCCACCATGGAGTGTCCCGATCTATTGTTCTTGAGACCTCTGAAATCTCAAAGTTTGAAATACCGATGGACTCTCGATCTTCGTAACGTGTCCTCCACAGATGGACGTCCCAGATCATTTTGGGACTTCCACCATGGAGTTTCCCAATCTCTTGTCCTCGAGACCTCTGAAATCTAGAAGTCTGATATACCGATGGAATCTCGATCTATGCCACGTGTCCCCCATGGATGGATGGTCCATATCATTTCGAGACTTCCACCATGGAGTGTCCTGATCTCTTGTCCTCGAGACCTCCGAAATCCCGAAGTCTAAAATACCGATACTAACTGCTCTTTCAGGACTTTCACCTCTGTTCACGAAGGCTTAACCCTCATGCATCTCCTGATAGATCCAATGGCTGTTGGGTTTTCTGACTAAGATCTGACGGTTCAGATCTGTCCCACGCTGTGCACTCTCCTGCTGCTCCCTGGATGTGGAAAACCAACGGTCCAGATCTCCCACGGACCTTGGGGATCTACGGTCCCGATTTCTTCGCTACTCACGAAGATAAAAGAAAAGGGTTAAGGAATTTAATGCTCTTATTTATTCCTCCAATATAATGGTCATGACTGACTGCAGATCTTTCGACATGGTCTCATCCATCAATCGATACTTATCCCTACGCTGCCATTTCAGGATTTTGCAGATTGGGGTTTCAGGAATTGCGAGTGTGAGAGGAATCACGCTTAGATACCTCAGGTGCCGAAATGAGAAAATGTCAGGATTTTAAGAGGCCCATTCTTCCTCATACAAGATGGCTAAGACTTGCACCACCAAATCCTCTTTCAGGTTCTTGGTAAGCTTTCCAGAGAGGGTATCTCTGTGGAGAGATCTATTCCGGGTATTACCTGAGATGGATATGGGTATAGATTTCCCTAGAACATACTTGAAGTCTGAATTAAATCGGTATACATATAAATAGCAATTTATAAAACATAATCCATACGTAGTATTTCCATTATAAACATGCAACCACCATTTCTGGTCAAAACACCACATAGACAGTCTTATACTAAAACCATTTATAATTGCATAGACTATGATCATAAATGTTAGAATATACATTTCAAGATGCAAGATTTAAAACACTTATCAGAAATAGCACCATATGTGATTGCAACTGCTGAGAGGGGTGCTCGTTTCAACCCAACCGTAGGCTCAACGACTCCCAACGAATTTATCACTAGCCACCCCTGAGATGAGACCACGATCCTACGAGACTGAGTCTCTATTCGCTAGTGACTGAGAACAAAGGTTACTCTCCTTCTTCTCTACTATCACTCACTCTTTATTTTCCAGAGTTCTTTTCCTTCTCCTCTTCCCCTCGCATCTGCCCCCTTGATCGCACACTCTTCCTGCCTTTTCTCCTTTCGACGAGGTTGCGTATGGTACGATCTTCCTCGCGGTGGTCAGGTCTGAGGACTCTATGGATGGGTGGTTCACCCCCATCCCTCATTACTCATGAGGAGCCATTTACCTACCAACCTGGCGAGTCATTTAATTTGGGGCCAGCGAGCTGCTCTTGGTTCTCCGGGCCAGTGAAGTCCAAATACGGTATTGGTTTCGGTGGAATTTAACGCCACCATTCCAGGTGCCTTCCACCACCTTTCTTCAGCCATCGTGGTCTCTTTTTCAGCACATTCCCTCTCATCATTACTGCAATATATATATATATATATATATATATATATATATATTCATAATATTATTCACATTCATCGACCTTTTTTCACAAGGTCCATTCACATCACACATTGACATTTCTGAGTTTGCCACAATACTTGGCCAGTATAGTTATTTTTACAGACTGGGGGAAACAGGGTGTTACAATTCCCTCCCCCTTAAAGGAACATTGTCCTCGATGTTATATCTATCAACTTGACATGGATGTACAGGTGTAAACAAAATTGGATATGCACGTTTCATGGCATCCTCCATTTCCCATGTAGCCTCATCTGGGCCAAAATGTTTCCACTGCACCTTGACCTGTGCAATGGTTCGGTTTCGGAGCGGGGTTTCCTTTCTGTCCAGTATGCATTGAGGTTCTGGTAGAAATTCTCCCTCTGGTTCCACCTGAATCATAGACCAGTCAATTATATGGTTAGCATCATGTACATATTTCTTCAATAATGAAACATGGAAAACATTATGTTCTTTGACTGTGGGAGGAAGTGCTTGCCTATAGGCTACAGGTCCCACTCTATCTAGAACCTCAAAGGGTCCATAATATTGAGGTTCCAACTTGGCACAAGATCCCATTTTCAGAGAACTCTTCCTGGGCCTAACTCTGAGATATACATGGTCTCCCATTTTGAACTCTCTTGGAGTTCTCTTTTGGTCGACATAACTTTTCTGTCGGTTCTGAGCGACCTTCAGGTTTTTTTTTATCTGAGTCACCTGCTGTTCCATTTATTTCAACATGTCAGGTCCAAAAGAAATCTTTTTTACAGGATTACTCCAGCTGACTGGAGTGTTACATGGTCTACCATAGAGGACTTCGAAGGGACTCATCTTTAAGGATGCTTGGTAGCCATTATTGTAGGCGAATTCTACCAGTGGCAGGTAGTCTTCCCACTTCTTGGGTTGATGCATTACATGCATTCTTAGCATGTCTTCAAGTATTTGGTTCACTCTTTCTGTCTGTCCGTCGATCTGAGGGTGATAGGTGGTGCTAAACAACAATTTGGTCTCTAAATGAGCCATCGGTGATTTCCAAAAGTTAGAAGTAAATTTCGTGTCTCTGTCAGACATGATCTCTTTCGGCATACCATGCAGTCTGAATATCTCCTTCATGAATACCTAGGAGATATCGATTGCTTTGCAAGTTGATTTGACAGGGATGAAATGAGCAGACTTGCTCAATTTATCCACCACTACCATAATGGCATCGTTCTGTTTGGTCAATGTTGGTAATCCAGTGATGAAATCGATAGAGATGGTTTCCCATTTCCATTCTGGGATTGGTAAAGGTTGTAATAATCCTGTTGCGTGTTGGTGTTCTACTTTAACCTGTTGGCACTCTATGCATTTGGCCAAGTACTCGGATATATATTTCTTCATTCCAGGCCAATAGAATTGTTTCCTGGTGGCCGTGATCATCTTCTGGTATCCTGGATGACCAGAATAGGGTCTTTTATTTAGTTCATCTAGTATGAACCTCTTCAAGTCGTCACAATCTGGAATATAAAATCTGCTTTTGTAAGTGAGCAGACCTCCTTCGATCATCTGGTATCCTTCATATTTTACTCTGGCAGGTTCTTGCTATAGGTACATGGTCACAGTCTGGATGAAGGGATCTGTTTCTTATGAATTTCTAACACTTTCTTTGACATCTGTCTCGCATGTGCTCACCTCTACCAGGTGAATTGTTTTCATACTTCTGCTAAGGCCATCAACCACCCTATTTTCCTTTCCTTTAATGTGTTTGATCTCAAAATCATACTCACTAAGGAGGGCCATCCACCTAGCTTGTCTAGCATTGAGCTTTGGTTGATCAAACAGATATCGCAATCCACAGTGATCTATCATAAGTACAAATTTTCTTCCCAGGAGGTAATGCCTCCACATTTTCAAGGCATGCACTATGGAAGCTAGCTCTAGATCATGGGTCACATAGTTGACTTCGTGCTCATTCAATTTTCGGGATTCATAGCAGATCACACTTCCTCCTTGCATAAGGACTCCTCCGAGCCCTTCCTTACAGGCATCTGTGCACACGAGGAAGTCAGATTCAGGATTGGCGATCTTCAACATGGGTGCATGGTGCAGTAGATGTTTCAAGGTTTGAAATCTTTCTTCACATTTCTGTGTCCACAAGAATTTTGTCCCCTTCTTATGGAGGGCAGTGATTGGACAGCCAATCTTGGAGAATCCTTTTATAAATCTCCTATAGTATCCTACTAATCCCATAAAGGATCTAATGTCCGAAACATCCTTTGGGGTAGGCCATTCCATGATAGACCTGATTTTGTCAGGGTCTACCGCTACTCCTTCTTCGGAGAGAACATGGCCTAAGTAATGTATTTTCTTCTGGAAGAATTCACATTTTCTGAATTTGTCATAGAGTTGATGTTCTCTTAGCACTTGCATCGCAACTCTAATATTCTCTTCATGCTCTTATCTGTTCTTGGAGTAAATTAATATATCGTCAATAAAAACAAGCACAAATTTGTTTAGGAACTTGCTGTGTACATTGTTCATCAAGCATATAAAAGTGGCAGGGGCATTGGTCAACCCAAATGGCACTACCACAAACTCATAGTGACCATACCTCATTCATAAGGCATTTTTATGGATGTCTTTACCCTTGATTCGGACTTGATGGTATCCTGACCTCAAATCAATTCTTGAGAAAATAAACGCACCCCCCAATTGATCGAATAGGTCATCGATTCTAGGCAAGGGGTACTTGTACTTTATAGTTACTTTATTGAGTTGCCTATAATCTACACACAGTTTGAGGGTACAGTCCTTCTTTTTCACGAATAGGACTGGTGCTCCCCATGGAGACACGCAGGGTCGAATATAGCCTTTATCCATCATTTCTTTTAATTGCAACTTGAGTTCAACTAACTCAGGTGTGCTCATCCGGTAGGGTGTCCTAGACACCGACACCGCTCCTGGTGCAAGTTCTATCAAGAAGTCAATGTCCCTTCTTAGAGGTAAACCCAGTACCTCTTCCGGAAACACATCTTTGTATTCTCTCAGGATAGGGTGATTGTCAGGGCTTGGTTTGTCACCTTCGATTGTTTTCAACACCTGTATTGCATATAGGGGACATCCCTTTCGAAAATACCTTCTCATTTGCAGAGCTGATATTTGTCTCACTGAGACAGGTTTTCGGATCCCTTGAAGGGTTATATTTTTCCCTTCTTTACTTACACATTCTAAGGTTTTATGGTAACAGTCCAATCTGGCTTTATGGGTAGCTAGCCAGTCCATACCAGTCAGCAGATCATACGATCCAAGGGGTAATAATTTAAGGGTTGTTTAGGTGGGGAATCTACCCAACATCAATTGGCAGGCTGGTAAAACCTCTGCTACCCTTCTTTTGGTGCCAGTGGCTAACTGTACCAACCATGGCTTGGTATGTTTTTGTGGCTATAGTTTACACTTATCAACAACTTTAGGGGGCATATAACTCAAATTTAAACTAGGGTCAATCAAAATAGACACTAGATGGTTGGAAATCATACCTTCTATTTCCACCACTGAAGCTTGGTGGTTAGCTTGGTTATTATCCAAGGCTGCATAAATTTGCGGCACACTGTTGGCCACACGATTGACAGTAGTAGCTTCCTGGATGTTATAAATCCTCCGACTATTCTGTTGTCGGTGTGGACAGTCTCTCAATAGATGTTCTTCCCCGCAACCCCAACATTTCAAAGGTTCTCTCTTTGGGTTATCAGTCTTCACTAATATGGGTCCAAAAGTTTTATTTCCACTCAAGGAGGGAAAATTCTGCTGGTGCATACTCCGGGATGGGAAGCTCATTCTTGGGTTCTTCTTATAGTTCTTAAATATTGGGGATTTAATCCTCTTTTTTTGAAATCTTTAACTATTCTTCTATTTCCATCCTTCGCAAGGTTTTGCTTGATGCCCAAACTGTTCATGACAATAGGTTGCCTTTCAAATAGTGCCTTCTAGAGTCTTTGGCTCATCAAATTGAATTCTATTCTGATAGTCCTTAGGTAGTCCACTGATAAAGCATTGCACCTTTTCCTTTTATGCCTTGATATAGGGTACATACCTCAACAAATCGAGGAATTTGTTGACATATTCTTCTATAGTGAGTTGTCCCAGTTTGAGTTCATAAAACTCTTTAGTCTTTTTGTCGAAATATTTTTCGGACAAATACTTCTTCCGGAAGTATTTCTCAACCCGTTCCCAAGACAGGTCCTCTTCGCGAACCCCTTTCACATTCTTAAGGTCTTCCCACCAAATGGAAGCCTTTCCGTTCAAGTTGAAGGTGGCCACTCGGGCCTTCATATTTTCTGAAAAGTCATGGACTTTGAAATACTTCTTTAGTCCAAGAAGCCAAGCCTCTGCTTCCTCTCCCTTCTTTATTTCATCGTCGAAGGAGGGTGGTTTGGCTTTTCTGAATTCTTTGAATTTATGAACTTTGGAAGACTTTTGCTTCTTCTATTTCCTCTAGGAATAGGAACTGGTTCTGCTGCTAGAAGAGCCCTCCGAATCGCCTGCTTCCTTCTTAGAGGAATCATCCGATGCTTTTCCTTTACCTCTAGGGTGGACCTTTTTCGAGGTGCTCCTCTCAGTGTGGCCACTGATATGACCATGTTTCTGAGTTTCAGGTTCATGCTGCATTTGTCTTTGTAGATCGAATAAACTCTGCAGTAAAACTGCATTAATTTATCTTTTCTTTTCTTGTTCTTTCATCATCCTTTCATTGTCATCCTTGCATCTTTGTAATTTGACCATGAGACTCCTCACAGTCTCGGCTAGATCTGGAGGGGTCCCTACTGCCCTCCTTTCATCAGACTCTTCATCTCTATTGTGAGAGCCCTCTCCCACTTCATGGTGAGTCACCATCCTATACGTCTAAAATTTCCCGCGGTTAATCTTCTGCTTGTGTGCAAAAAGGAAAAACGCTGGTTGTTACTCAATATTTGTATTTATTTATAACCAGTACATAATTCATATTTTCACATGTACGCACACACAATAGGGGTTTTCCATTCTTAACATCGTCTTTTGATTAGGAAGGTTAAGACAGGGGGTCACTCCTTTTAGGAGTTTTTTGAATGGATCTTCCACGCAACTCGTTCATGAGCCCAAGCAGGCCAAGTGTTGTAACCATGCTCTGATACCAATTTGTAACACACCCACTATGGCATAATAAAATTTTCACCTTTTCTCGAGGGACAGAATCCTCGAAGTCCTACAGGGCTTAGCGTAGGCTAGCTCTTCCCTTTTCCCACCTCCCTGTGATCGTTGATTATGACCACAGGCCAAACAACTAGGCGCATTTTCGCATTTCACGACTTAGTGATATAAGCGAGTCGAGTCTTTCGACTCTGCAAACCCCGAAATGCTGAAATGCTGAATAGGATTCGATCAACAATTAGCCCCTTGGGCTATGCCTTGGCCTGTATGACCACTTCTCATAATACCATAGTCTTATTGCCTTCAGGACTTATTAATATGAGAGCCCGAACTCTTGTCAACAGGACTCCCGAATTCCCAATTTCCAATTTCCCGAAATGGCCTTTGTCACATTAGCCTTCCTGGCTATGCCCTGATCCAGGTGACCACTCCTCATAAGACCTCCGTCCTATTTATTTTAGGATTTATCAATACAATAGCCCGACCTCTTGTCAAAAGGACTCCTGAATTCCCGATTTCTGAAATCCCAATGGACTCTTCCTTTCAGGATTTTCCCAAAAATCCTAGATTGCTACCACGTGTCCTCCCTCAGATGGACGGTCCTTGTCGTTTCACAATTTCGTGACCTGTGACCCCCAGTGAGACAAATCCTCTGTCAATTCGAATCCCTGGTATCCAAAATACCGATGGACTCTCAATCTCCTCCACGTGTCCTCCACGGATGGATGGTCTAGATCGTTTCGGGACTTCCACCATGGAGTGTCCTGATCTCTTGTCCTCGAGACCTCTGAAATCCCAAAGTCTGAAATACTGATGGACTCTCGATCTCCACCATGTGTCCTCCATGGATGGATGGTCCAGATCATTTCAGGACTTCGACCATGGAGTGTCCCGATCTCTTGTCCTCGATACCTCCAAAATATCGAGGTCTGAAATACTGATGGACTCTCGATCTTTGCCAGATGTCCTCCATGGATGGATGGTCCAGATCATTTCAGGAATTCCACCATGGAGTGTCCCGATCTCTTGTCCTTGAGACCTCCAAAATCCCAAAGTCTGAAATACCAATGGACTCTCGATCTCCGCCACGTGTCCTCCATGGATGGATGGTCCAGATCGTTTTGGGACTTCCACCATGGAGTGTCCCGATCTCTTGTCCTCGAGACCTCCAAAATCTCGAAGTCTGAAATACCGATGGAATCTCGATCTCTGCCACGTGTCCTCCATGGATGGACGGTCTAGATTGTTTCAGGATTTCCACCATGGAGTGTCCCGATCTCCTATCCTAGAGACCTCCAAAATACCGAAGTCCGAAATACCGATACCAACTCCTCTTTCGGGACTTTTTCCTCTGTTCACGAAGTCTTAACCCTCATGGATCTCCTGACAGATCCAATGACAGTCAGGTTTTTATATCAAGATCTGATGGTTCATATCTATCCTGTGCTGTGCACTCTCCTGCTAGTCCCTGAACATGGAAAACCAATGGTCCAGATCTCCCATGGACCTTGGGGATATATGGTCCCGATTTCTTTGCTACTCACGAAGATAAAATAAAAAGGTTAAGGCATTTAACGTTATCATTTCTTCCTCCAATCTAACGGTCCCGACTGACCACAAATCTTCTGACATGGTCTCGTCCATCAATCGATACTTATCCCTACGCTGCCATTTTAGGATTTTGCAGATCGGGGTTTCGGGAATTGCGAGTGTGAGAGGACTTGCGCTTAGATACTGCGGGTGCCGAAATGCCAAAATGTTGGGATTTTAAGAGGCCCATTCTTCCTCGTACATAATGGCTAAGACTTGCACCACTAAATCCTCTTTCAGGTTCTTGGTAAGCTTTCCAGAGAGGGTATCTCTGTGGAGAGATCTATTACGTGTATTACCTGAGATGGATAAGGGTATAGATTTTGCGAGAACAAACTTGAAGTTTGAATTAAATCATTATACATATAAATAGCGATTTATAAAACATAAGACATACGTAGTATTTCCATTATGAACATGCAACCACTATTTCTGGTCAAAACACCACACAAATAGTCATATACTAAAACCATTTATAATTGCACAGACTATGATCATAAATGTCAGAATATACATTTCAAGATGCAAGATGTAAAACACTTATCAGAAATAGCACCATATGTGATTGCAACTACTGAGAGGGGTGCTCATTTCCACTCAATCATAGGCTCAACGACTCCTAATGGATTTATCAATAGCCAGCGTCGAGCTGAGACCATGATGATGCAAGACTGAGTCTTTGTTCTCCAGTGACCGAGAACAAAGGTTACTCTCCTTCTTCTCCACTATCACTCACTCTGTATTTTCCAGAGTTCTTTTCCTTCTCCTCTTCCCCTCACGTCTTCCCCCTTGATCACACACTCTTCCCGCCTTTTCTCCTTTCGAGGAGGTTGCGTGTGGCATGATCTTCCTCGCGGTGGTCAGGTTTGAGGACTCTACGGATGCGTGGTTCACCTCCATCCCTCATTACTCATGAGAAGCCATTTATCTACCAACCTGGAGAGTCATTTAATTTGGGGCTGTTGAGCCGCTCTTGGTTCTCTGGGCCATTGAAGTCCAAATACAGTATTGTTTTTGGTGGAAGTTAACGCCACCATTCCAGGTGCCTTCCACTACCTTTCTTCAGCCATCGTCGTCTCTTTTTCATCACATCCCCTCTCAGAAGTCCTGCAATATATATATATATATATATATATATATATATATATATTCATAATATTATTCACATTCATCGACCTTTTTTCACAAGGTCCATTCACATCAAACATTGATATTTCTGAGTTTGCCACAATACTTGGCCAGTATAGTTATTTTTCCAGACTAGGGGAAACAGGGTGTTATAGACCCTCCCACGACTATATTGATGTGACACTCCTCTCTCCTCACTCATGACCTCATAGACATTCCTCATCATCCTCGCTTACCTATCTAATCATTTTTTGAATTGGAAACGCTGCCTACTCATCAGGCAGTTCCATAGCGCCCATCCAGTTTGTCATACTTCCACCTCAATTCATGATTTCCACGTCTGATGTCATGTCCCTTATTTTTAGTGCCAACAGTTAGTTAAATATTCTTACCATATCCTGCATTTTCGAGCCAATGGTGGCAAGGTGGTTAGGATAGAACCGGTGGACACTCATCTTTTTTATATAGAGCCCATGGAAAGAGAGGCCTTTCAAAGAGTAGGGTGCCTCTCTTTCTATTAGAACATGCAGAGAGGCCATCCAGAGGTAGCAAGATAGTTTTCATTATAGTTTGATGGTAGGAAAACCAAGGTTGGAGATTTGGATTTTGAGGTGACTGAAGCCTCTATCTCAGCTGCAACAAGGATCCCCATTACAGGTGAAAAGTGGTTCAAAGCCATGGATTTGAGTTCAGCCTATGAAAAAAATATTTTTAAACTTGAATATCAAGCCAATGACTTGTCCAAAAGTATTCCAGGGAGTCAATTGATTGAACAATTTGACAGATTATTGAAGATCATACAGAGATATTTCACTTGTGAAGGGAGATTTAACACATTGTACCAGTACCATATAAGGTTGTTGCTACATTGTACTGGTAAGGTTGAGATGAATATTCCCTATTACTTGTTGAGGAGTATGGGTAAGATGTCAGACAGAATACAAGCCAAATCTAAAGATGTGGATTCTATCCTTTTTCACTCTAGATTAATCAGAATGCTAGTCTCTGAGGAATTGGGCAAGAAAGAGATTTCATGGGAGCATTTTGTTGTTACCTCTCATTTCAAGTTGGATCTAACATCAATTCCTCAATCACAGAAGGCATGTCCTTTGTCACCCACCAGTACTTCTAAAGTAGGGACCAGTAGGAAGAGAAAGGGAAGAGCCCCTGTTTAAGTTTTAGAGATCAACAAGTAGGTCATAGAAGCTGAGGAAGAAGTTTGTCCTTCTCCACACAGAGTTTTTTCACCACCTCCTCCACCAAGGTTAGAAGAGATACCTTCTTCTACCAAAGCTACATCCAAGAGAGGGGAGAAGCTTCTATTTCCCTCCTCTCCTCTAGCAGTCAAAATCAAGGGTAAAAGACCTTTCACAAGGTCATCAATTCCTAAGGAGGTTTCCAAAGAGAAGTCTTTACCAGAAACTCCTATTCAAAAGAAGAAGGGTAAAATCATTGAAAATCCTGTGGAGGAGAAATCAGAAACCCTTATTCAAAGGAAGAAGGGTAAAGGTAGTTTTCATCCTACTAAAGGAAAACAAGAAACCCTTGTAGAGAAGGGTAATGGTAAAGGTACTAAAAGACCTTTGGAGAGGAAAGATGAAACCTCTGAGAAAGGCATTGAGAATCCTGTTGAAAGAAAAGATGAAACCCCTGTGCAGAGAAAGAAGAATAAAAGTAAAGCCATCAAGGAAATTGATGAGGTAGACAAGACACTTCCCATGCAGGAGGAAGAGGAGTCTGAGAAAAATCTTAGTGATACAGTGCATGCCACTGTTCCTTCTAATAGTTAGACCTACAAAAGACTTATCAAGCAACTCAGAGATGAAAGAAAAGAAATAGCTCGTCTTAAAGAAAAAGATAAGGTCAACTTGGCTCAGATGAAAGAGCTAATGGATGGCTACAGTCACACCCTTGACATGGAAAGGTTTGCAACAAGAAAGGCCCAGCCCCTTCATAGACAGTTAAAGAATATTTATAGGAAAAACAAAGGCTTTCAGTCTAAGAATAAGAAGCTAAAGGCAGAGATGAAGAACTTTCAAGATGAGGTAGCCTAAAGAAATTTACAAGTGTTGGTTGAAGCTACCATTGAAGATGACAAACCAACAGCTAAGGAGAGCACTGCTACACTGAAGAAGCCTGTCAATGCTAAGAAGAAGAAGTCTATTGTGTCAATTGAAGATCCTCTCTCTACTAGAAAGAGTGTGAGGATAAGTGTCAAAATGACAAAATAACTGGTAAAAGGTAAGCCCCATTTTTTAGGATGGTTCCTTTTTTGGAGGGTTAACTAAATTCAAATATTTCCTCTGCATCTAGATAGGCTTCTAAGTGTTAACTATCAGAGTTTTGGGTTTTTTCTAAGTGCTAGCTTCCCTAGTGGTAACGGGCACTACCTATTGTATGATCAAGAAACCTAATTAAAATGATTTTGTCATCATGAAAGACCATCGATTGTTCTACACATGTTCAAGATGGAAGATGTTGCATTTTGGCAATGCTACATAAATATGCACAGAGATGCAGTGTAAGTGGCGCTACCTACAGGTGCTACCTAATATTTGGCAGAGAACATAATTTCCATACATGCGTAACATAGTGGCGCAACCTAATATTGCACAAAGAGTAGAGTCTGTACATATACGTAACATAGAGGTGCTACCTACAGGCACTACCGAATATTTCACAGAGGGTAAAGGTTTGCACACACGTTCAACACAAGGGTGCTACCTAATATTTCACAGAGAGAAGAGTCTATATACATATGCAGCACAATGGTGCTACCTTTTGCCCTTATAGTGCGCTACCCAAATTTTCTACGTAAGGAAGCTACCAACAAACACCAAGGATCTAGGAGGAACAAGATAATGACTTTGGGATAAATTAATGGTGGAAAAGGTTTTGGAAACATCAGCTGGCATCATGAAGACAACCACATGCTTTGAAAGACACATGGAAAACAAGGAGCTGCATAGCAAAAGGGGATCAATTCAATTTGAAGTTCAGTTGGATTAGTCACCAACATTTTCCTGTTTTATAGCATAGGTGGTTAGATAAGTTGTTGGAGAAAATAAATGTTTAGAGTTTTTCAAGGGAAGGAGGCTAGATCGTACCTTGAGCTACTGCCTCCCTTTTATTATAAATAGATATATCAATTTCTTTAGTAGGTTCAGATGGTTGAGCAAGGCTCCCTTATACTGTAATATTTTGATGAAGTAACTGTGATCTAGTGATGTACTGGACTTAAGACTTTTTGACTAATAGAAATCAACTTCTCTTTCAGCTTATTTACTTCTGATGCTAAATGTTCATGATTTGAATGATTCACATGAATGATTGTGGTGATGTTATGATGGATGTTTGATCATTATGTTATCATTATGTTTATTTATCTTACTTAATTTCTCATTTCAAGAAGATCTTGTGTTAAGAAACTTTCCTCCTTAGGATTTTTTGGACCTGATGTTTACAGCAGCCCCTACACTTCTCTCATTCAAGTCTTCCCTTTATTCATACTTACTCCCAAACTACTGATTGAAGTTAGCCAAGACCTTAATTACTGGTGCATGCTAGCCCTATTATCTGAGTTATAACATTATCATTTGAGTCCTTTTCCATTTGACCCTTTAAACACCCTTACATTCACTTATAACTTGATGGGTACTGGGGTTGCCTTCCATGCAATATGAAGGTGACTCCTAGTGCTAACAACTGGAAAAATCCACAAGGGGAAAACCAGTGAGAGAGGGAGTTTTTATTATTTGTGAGCTTAAGAGAAATTTTGTTACAATATATTCATCTTCATAAATTTAATGAAAAACTTATCTCGAAAACCGTGCCAAGTCTTCACACAAGTTCTGAGCCAAACTCCTCAAACTTAGTGCCATAATTTTCTGCACCAAAGTACAGGCCTTCTCCTCAATATTTGTGACTCTAACTTGTTGTATGGATGCCTTGAAATTCATGCCAAAAACAACAAAAAAAACATGGGTAATAAATGATTGTACGACCTTCTAGAAAACTGTGCCAAACTCCTAGAAATCACACACAGAAAGTTACCTTGATTTATGTTCAGCAAATCGACTCTATGGACTATGAAAATCCATACAGTATGTCTTGTGTTAGCTGGATGCACCCTCCTCGATTTCTGTGCCCAAAAACTCAGTTGTACGGACTGTGAAATACATATTATACGACTAGAATTTAATGTTGCACCTCTTCCTTGATTTATGTGCCAACAAAACATGTACGAACTCCTGAAATATGTATTGTACGACCTATTTTTAATGTTGTACCTCCTTCCTTGATTTCCATGATAGTTTCCAGCCTTGGAATGCGTACCCTAGCTCTGTAAAAATGGCCTCTTTATCCAACTCGAATTTCTTCTCTTTCTCTCTCAAAAATGTCTCAACAACCCAACAATGGGTGTGCCCTCCTTACCCTAATCGACGTCATGAGGGAATATAAAGAGTCATCTCATCTAACAGTTGAGATTAGACGATATCAATGGTGGGGATAAAATCACTTTATTCACCCACTTTCCCTAAGTCTCAAAAAGTCACCTTTTAATTTGCATCTCACAAATTAAATGACTAGGGTCCACATTAGGCACTTTCTCACCCTGTAGGCACATAGGTGATGAGAAACACTTGCCTAGGTACATTTTAATTATTTTTAACACTCCCTAGTTTTACTCGTCACTCCAAGCTTGTCCCTGAAAGATACAAACTTGCCTCTACCCATTGCTTTGGTGAGTATGTCTGGAACCTGCTCTTTTGTAGATATGTATTGTAGCTCCACTGCTCCTCTCTAAACATAGTGACGAATGAAGTGATAACGAATGTCAATATGATTAGACCTGTCATGAAAAAACAGATTCTCTGAGAGTTTAATGAAACTCTGATTATCACAGTAAATCAATGTAGGCCTCAACTGCACACCAAACAATCCCACCAGAAACTTGCAAAGCCAAAGGGCCTCACAACTGGCCTGACTGGAAACCATATACTCAGCCTATGCAGATATCAATGCCACTGACCTTTTCTTTCTACTGAGCAAGGACACAACTGTTGATCCCAATCTGAAACAACATCCCGAAGTACTCTTCCGGTCACTGACACATCCTACCCAATCTGAATCTGTATAGCCAACCATATGAACTCCATCTCCTGTTTGATAGTCCAAAACATAATCTACCATACCAGAAAGATACCTGAGAACATGTTTTGTTTCCACCCAGTGCACTCTCCTAGGCTCCACCATGAACTGACTGAGAGTGTTGACAACAAAACAAATATCTGGCCTAGTATTGACCAAATACATCAATGACCTGATCAACTGATGATATAAAGTGGAATCCACCAACTGTGACTTAGAAGCACGAAGCTTCTTCTAGTTGGTAATCATAGGAGTGGTCATGGGCCTACTTTTCTCCATCTGAAATCTCCTCAGAATATCACACACATACTTCCCCTGTCCTAGGAATATGTGTCCAGGCTCCTGCCAAACCTCCAATCCTAAAAAATAGTGGAACAATCCAATATCAGTCATCTCAAACTCTGAGACAAGGCTCTCCTTGCATCTAGTGATGAGTCTCTCTTCCCTTGTAATGAAAATATCATCCACATATAGAAAGAGAATGAGATGATCCTCTCCAACCACAATGTAGTATAGGTTGGGATCACCTCACTCTTATCAAATCCCAACTGTTGTAAATAAGCATCAATCCTTGAATACCAAGCTCTAGGAGATTGTTTCAGCCCATACAATGCCTTCTTCAGTCTACACATATGACCTCCTCATGTATAAGACCATTCAGAAATGTAGTCTTCACATCCATTTGGTGGATCTTCTAACCCATCTTTGCTACAATGGAAATCACAGCCCTGATCGAGGTATATCTAGCAACCAGTGCAAAGGTCTCATCATAATAAAATCCCTCAACCTGTGAAAAACATCGAGCCACAAAGAGAGCTTTGTACTTCTCAATGCTGCCATCTACAACATGCTTGAGTTTATAGAGCCACCTGGAAGTCACCACTGACTTCCCCTCATGTCTAGGAACAATTTCTCAGATATAATTCTTCGTGATGGAATTGTACTCTTCCATCATGGAATCTCTCCAAACCTCTCTAATAGTAGCCTCCTCAAAAGTGCAAGGCTTAGATTTCCGAATACTGCTCACCATCGTGATGTAGCTACAAAACCTCTCGAGAGGTTTACTCTTCCTTACTGCATGTCTGGTATTCCCCATTGAACCCTGTACCTCCCTCAAAGTATCCTGAAGCCACTTGGGCTTTCTCCTCTCTGAAGTAGTGTCCTGTGGAGGGGACTCTTATTGCTCAACCGCATCTCCTAAAGACTGTGTTCCTGAAGTAGATTCTGGAGTACCCGATCCTGAAACCTGTGGACCACTAACCTGCGATCCTAAAATCTATGGCCCTGTCACCTGTGGATCAGTCGTCACTGAAACTGGTGGCCCAGAAATCTATGTCACTGTAGTCTGTTGCAGACTCACCTGAATCTGAGGTGAAGACTTATCACCCCTCTCTGTCGCTTGTGACTTCCTAAAGTAATCGTCCTCTTCAAATATCACATCCCTCCTCAAAACAGTCTTCCTCAAGGAAGAAATGTATATACAGAAAGCCTTTGAAGTCTCTCTATACCCAACAAAGATCCATTTCTTTGTCATGGGATCTATCTTTGTCCTCGTCTTAGAAGGGACATGTGAATATGTGATGAACCCAAAAATATGAAATTGCCCCACCTCAGGCTTCTTCCCAGAAAAATTCTCCTCAGGAGTCATACTCCCCACTGCCCTTTGTGGACTCCTGTTCTGCAAATAAACTGTAGTGTATCATGCCTGAGCCAAAAGAAATAGTGGCAGCCCCTGATCATGTAGCATGGCTCTCGCAGCCCCAACTATGGCCCTATTCTTCCTCTCAACAACCCCATTCTGTTGTGGGTTGTAAGGAACAATCAACTCTCTCCGGGTGCCCTCTCTTGCACAAAATTCCATGAACTCCTTGGTGGTATACTCACCCCCATTTTTTGTCCTCAGAACTCTAATTTTCTTCCCTGTCTGGTTCTCCACAAGATCTTTGAACTCTTGGAACTGACTGAAGACTTGTCCTTTGGTATTCATGAAGAAAATCTAAGACTTCCGTGAGAATTCATCAATGAATATAACATAGTATAAAAAACCAGTCAATGATGCCAAATACATTGGGCCACATACATCTGAATGAATAAGATCAAGGATAGTTGTTGCTCTACTATCACTGCTAGGAAAATAAGTTTTGGTGTACTTTCCCAAAGTACACCCCTTGCACAACTCCTGGTGCTCTGTACTAAAATTTGGAACTCCAGTCAAAATCTCCCTCAGTACCCTCAAAGCCCCATGGTGCAAATGTGCCATCCTCCTGTGCCATAGCTCACATAGATCATTGCTACTGGTAGTATGAATCAATGTTCTCGTTGGATGGAACATAATCTTGTACAAATTCTCATGTCTAGTCCCAATCACTTTGGCCGAAGTGATACTAGACCCCTTGGGGAAAAGGAGCACCTTCCCATCATGGAACAACAACTCATAGCCCCTCTCCTCAATAGCAGAAAATAACGCTAAGTTCTTCAAGCCTGAAAAATATAGGACCTCTCTCAACAAAATGGGAGGTAAAGACTCCCTCTGAAATGATACTATCCCACAACCAACTTCCGTCACCACTCTGTCATCTCCAACCACCACCTCAACATTACCAATTTGAGTAATATCTTTCAAGTGCTCACGATCCCCTGTCATATGGCGGGAGGCCCCACTGTCAATATACCACATATCAGAATGAGTGGTCCTCGTGGAAATACACACAACCAAGGAAAATTCCTTGTCAAACTTGGTGGAGAAATCTTCCACCGCTATTGAAGCTATTGTTTGTTTCTTCTTCTTGTTTGAACACTGACCGACATAGTTCCCAAACTTGTGGCATGCAAAGCACTTGACTTTGCTCATGTCCATCTTCCCTTCACCCTTGAGCTTGTTTCCTCCCTTAGGAACCTTTTTGAACTTCTTCTTGTTGTTGGAAGCAACAGCCACATTCTCCTCATCATGACCTATAGATGAACTTCCATGTACATAACCTCTCTAGGTCTCCTCCCAAACAAAGTCTTCCCAAAGTCGTTCCCAATTGGGAAGCTTCTCCCTAGCCACAATGCCCTCAACAAAAATAGCCCATTGTTTGGAAATTCCATTCAATGTTGTCCTCACAATCTCACTTCCAACTATGGCCTCCCCCACAAATCCAAGCTCATCTCTCACCTGTGTCAACCTGGTAAGATATGTGACCACAATTTCAGCCTTGGTCATTTTAATGCTCTTCAGTTTTTCCCTCAAAACCATCTTCCAGTTTTCATTTGTACTCTGGTAAAACTTCATGAAAGACTCCCACATCTCATAGGAATTTGTCTTCCCTGTCAAGTGAGGAATCAAATGGTCCTTGATGGCATCAAGAATAATCCTTTTAGCCTTGATACTCTTCTTATTGTATGTTGCAAGAAGAGTAGCATCAGTAGGTACAACCACATGATGTGTTGTGGTATTTTCAGCAATGTCCCACAACTCATTTTATTGCAACAACAAGATATTCCTCTCTTTCCAAGAACCAAAGTTTGCTTCCCCATCAAGTCTCTCCTCAACCCTCAAACCTGTAGCCATTGACCCCTTTCTGTTGAAAATGAAAATTTCAAAATTATGTCCGGTGAAGTGGCTTTTGTCCCAATTTTCTAACTTGATGAAATATTTCTGCTTCTCTTTAACTCAACTCCGATACCATGTAAAATTTCAAACCCCAACCCAGTTTCAGTCTCATTGATTTTTTAGCCAATGTTTAATGCCCAAACCCAATTTTATGACAACCAATTAAACTCAACATAAAATAATTTTTCAGAACTGAAACATGAGGATTTTAAACATCGTTTTAATGCAGAAATAAAATATATCAGCAACACATAAACTCAGAAAATAACATAGTGATTTTTGGTCTAACAACGACCCTGGAAAAACCCACAAGGGGAAAACCAGTGAGAGAGGGAGTTTTTATTATTTGTGAGCTTTAGGTAAATTCTGTTACAACATATTCATCTTAAGAAATTTAATGACAACCTTATCTCAAAAACCATGCCAAGTCTTCACACAAGTTCTGAGCCAAATTCCTCAAAATTCGTGCCATAATTTTCTGCACCAAAGCATAGGTATCCTCCTCGATATTTGTGCCTCTAACTTGTCGTACAGATGCATCGAAATTTTTGCCAATAGAAACATCAAAAATATGGGTAATAAATGAGTATACGACCTCCTAGAAAACTATGCCAAACTCCCAAAAATCACACACATAAAGTTACCTTGATTTATGTGTAGCAAATCGACTGTACGGACTGTGAAAATCCGTACGTTATAGCCTGTGTTAGCTGGGTGTACCCTCCTCCATTTTAGTGCACCAAAACTTAGTTGTACAGATTGTGAAATCCGTACTGTACGACCATAATTTAATGTTGTGCCTCTTCCTCGATTTCTGTGCCAACAAAATATATACGGTCTCCTAAAATCTGCACTATATGGCCTATCGTACCTCTTGCCTCTATTTCCATGCTAGTTTCTAGCCTTGGAATGTGTGCCCTAGCTCTGCAAAAATGGCCTCTTTCTCCAAATCGAATTTATGCTCTTGCTCTCTCAAAAATGTCTCAACAACCCAAAAATGGGTGCGCCCTCCTTACCCTAATCAGCCTCATGAGGGAATATCAAGAGTCATCTCATTTAACGGTTGTGATTAGACGAGATCAACGGTGGGGATAATATCACTTTATTCACCCACTTTCCCTAAGTATCAAAAAGTCACCTTTTAATTTGCATCTCACACATTAAATGACTAGGGTCCTGATCTAGATTTTATGAGAAGAATTAAATGACTATAGATTATTACCAGATGCTTAACACAGAATAAAAGAGATACAGTAAAATTGGTTTTCTATTCAATAAGGAAATAAGCTGAAACTGTAAAATGTAGCGGAAAACAAGCTTGCTGGAATGGTGGTGGCTTATCTCTGAGAAGAGATGTGATGGTTGCGCTCATTGGCAAGAAGATGACTAAAATGAGGCTCTCAAGGCATTTTTACAATAAACAGGAGTTTCAAAAACCCTAAACATCCAAAAACCTAACCCTTGGAGATGAAGCGCCAAAAGTCATGTGGGCCCCGTTTGGGTAAGTCAGTACATCAACTTCTCGGGGTCGTAACTTTTGCATACGATCTCCGTTTTAGGTGTATGATAGCCCATTGGAAAGATCTATCCGAGGACTACAATAGCTGCACAAAATTTATTTTTCAACTACAACATACCCCAAAAAAACATCTCTTAGGGCCTCAAAACAACTCCAGAAGTTCAGGACCCTAAAAGCTGCTAAGAATAGTAAATTATCAAAATTGATAGAAAGTTGTTTTGAGCTAGCTGGAAAGGTGGGTGTCCACTAATATCCACCTAGTTCAATCCTCGCTCATTAGGAAGAAATTGTCTCCATTGCATTGACTTCCCCCATTAGATGAGAAAATTTCTGTTGAATTTGGCACCGAGTGAGCCACTTGCCTTAGTGCAGGAGCTGCCCTGCTTTGACGACTCGATAAAGCTGGATCCTTTGTTATCAAGTGCCCTTGATTTGTGTGTCCACAATCTGATCACTAGATTCATATTGTATGCAGTCAGAGTTGAGCTCTGTTGGTGTCATTTGTTTTGCTATGTCTGAGGTGTCCAATAATGGTGGGAATTAAGGCTGAAGGAGGTCCACGTTGAACACTGGGTGCAAGCCAAGGAAAGGAGGAATGTTGACCTCAAAAGAATTATCCCCCATAGCCTTGGTGATGGTGTACGACCCATAATGGAGTGGGTGAAGCTTCCGATGGGGTCTTGTAAGGCGTTCTTTCTGCAAATGCAACCAAACTTTTTCGCCCACCTAAAACTTATGTGGAACCCGATGGTGATCATGGAACTGCTTGTACTTGTCATTGGACTTCTATAGGATATACTGAACCTGTTGGCGGATGTGCTGGATCCTCTCAATGAACCAAGTGGCTTTGTCAGCCTTAGTTGGAACAAGAGAGGAGTCGGTCGAGGTTTGTGGGATTCCAAAATGTACCCAAACTCATTCAAATAAGATCTTGCCAGTGGCTTCTGTTGTGATGCTCTTCTTGTAGGCAACCATAATCGCCATCTTAGAAAAGCAATCAACAACCACAAAACACAGTGATTTACCTACTTGGTGGATGGGAGGCCCGACATGTATTCCATTGAAATGGATTCCCATGTCTTGTCAGGAGTCGGAAGAAGGGTGTACAGACCATGTTTCTTAGTGGTTGGTTTGGCAATAGCAGAGGCAGTACAAGACCTGATATACTTCCTGACCTCCTGTCGAAGTTTCAGAAGTAGAAATGTTTTTGTAGCATCTCCACTGTCTTTTCGACGCTGAAGTGGCCTACCACCTGTATGTAGTGGGATTCCCAGATCATATTTACTCGCTTGCTTGATGGAACACATATATGGCCCATATGACACAACAACCCATCCCGAACATGGAAATTATCGACCACTTCCTTTGCACCCAACATTTGGTAGGTGGTAGCGAAGTCCGGGTCTATCTCATAGAGTTGGGGCCATACAGAGGTCTCATCGCCACAAGAGTCTAGCACTGTGGTGAGTGTCATGACTGGTGGTCTGCTAAGGAAATCAACAACGCAATTGGTGCTTCCTGTTTTTTACTTGATGTTGAGGTGGAATTGCTGCAATTATGTGGACCACTTTTGATGGTAGTCATTCTATAATTTTCCTTATGTCTACATGAACTGCAGTGACTTATGATCAGTGTGGATGACTGTCTCCCTCCCAAGAATGTAATGTATCCACTAGCGGAAGACTTGCACAATGGAGTACATTTCTTTTTCATAAGTGGGGTACTTACATACAACATATGATAGTGTCTCACTATGATAGGAAACGAGGTGGCCGTGCTGCGTGAGAACGGCATCCATAGCATAGTCTGAAGAATCAATCTCAATCTCAAAGGGATGTTGTAGGTCTGGTAGTAAAAGTATTGGGGCTGAGCACAAGCACTACTTCAAATCATCGAAGGCTTGTTGTTGGTGCCGGACCCACACAAATTTTGCCTTACCACCACCCCTGGTTATTTGGCTGAGGGCCCATGCAATATGGGAGAATCCCAACACAAACTTGTGGTAGAAATTGGCAAGGCCCAAGAAGCTCTGAAGTTTAGTGAGTGTGGTTGGGGCTGGCCAGTCACGGATGACTTGGATCTTGGATGGATCCACATGTACGCCATGTTGATCAATGATGTAGCCTAGGTAATGGACCCTGTCCATGCCGAAGGATCATTTTTCCAAGTTGGAGTATAGCTTGTGCTACCGCAAGGTGTGCAGAACCTGCTGAATATGCTGCAAGTGTTCGACCCAAGTCTTGTTGTAAATGAGAATGTCATCCAGATACACCACTAAAAAAGTATTGATGAATGGTCGCAAGATATTGTCCATCATCTTCATGAAAGTAGCTAAAGCATTTGTCAGACCAAAGGGCATGACCAACCATTCTAAAAGGCCTTCCTTTGACTTGAAGGTGGTCTTCCATACATCTGTTTGTTCTATGGGGACCTGGTGGTAGCCAAACTTCAGATCAATCTTACTGAAGTATTTGGCCCCCATGAGTTGACCAAGGAGGTCGTCGTTCAGGGAATTGGGTACTGGTTTCTGACTGTGATTTTATTCAGAGCTCGATAATCAATGCAAATTCACTAGGTTCCATCTTTCTTCTGTACCATCATGATTGGTCTCCCACAAGGTGATGAGATGGGATGGATATGACCCTTGTGGAGAAATTCTTGGATCTGTCGCTTGATCTCCTCATTCTTTAACAGAGAGCGGTGGTAGACTGGCCCATTGAGCAGCGGTGCATCGGGGTTCATATTGATGGGGTGCTTGACTTGGTAGTGCAAAGGTACCCTGGTAGGTGAGGAGAAGATATCCGAGTATTCTTCCATGACCTTATCTACTTACTTCTACTGTGTGGAGAGGTCGGCCGCAAAGACCCTGGATGTGGCTGTGACTTTTCTCTCGTTCTGAGAGTGAATCACGAAGAAGACAAACTTCCCCATCTGAGAGATTTCCTTCTTGCATTTCTTAGCAGAGATCAAGGAAATAACACTAGGTGGGACAACCTTGGGTATCCTGTAGGTGTGGTTGTGCTAAGCTTCTGGTAATAATCTGTAGTCATTTCGTTCTTATCTCATACCACTGATCTAGATTTTATGAGAAGAACGAAATGAATACAGATTATTACCATATGCTTAAAACAAAATAATAGAGATACAATAAAACTGGTTTTCTATTCAAGAAGGAAATAAGTTGAAACTGTAAAATGCAACGAAAAACAAGCTTGCTGGAATGGTGGCGGCTTATCTTTGAGAAGAGATGTGACGGTTGCGCTCATTCAAAAGAAGATGATTACAATGAGGCTCTCAAGTCCTTTTTACAATAAATAGGAGTTTCAAAAACCCTAAACATCCAAAAACCTAACCCTAGGAGACGAAGCACCAAAAGTCATGTGGGCGCCGTTTGGGTATGTCAGTACATCAACTTCCTGGGGTCGTAAATTTTTCATACGATCTTTGTTTTAGGCGTATGATAGCCCATTCAAAATATCTATCCGAGGACTACAACAGTTGCACAAAATTTATCATTCGACCACAACATACCCCAAAAAATGTCGTTTAGATCCTCAAAACAACTCCGAAAGTTCATGACCCGAAAAAATGCTAAAAATAGTAAATTATCAAAATTGCTAGAAAGTTGTTTTGAGCCAGCTGGAAAGGTGGGTGGCCACCGATAACCACTTGGATTAGGTCCACATTAGGCACTTTCTCACCCTTTAGGCACCTAGGTGATGAGAAACACTTGCCTAGGTACTTTTTAATTATTTCAACAGAAGTTTGGTTGTTGTCATTGATGCCAACCCTAGTCATTGGTTTTGGACCCCAAGATTGATGAAGGTATTTGGACATGAAGGATAGTGTGCATGTAGATACAACACCCATGGATGGATAGTATACATCATGTTTTTTTTGGTGGTAGGTGGCATGTCACGTGGATCCTCATGGTTGAGGAGATATGAATTTTTGAAGATGACAAAGTGAATTGAAGAAGGAAGTACAGGTCGACCCTGAACATAATTAAAGAAAATAATGACAAAATAAGAAAGTGTTAGGTTGACCCTACTGTTATAAGGAAGTGACATAAAGCGTATAAATACATCTCATTATACATTCATTTTTTCAATACACTCAAGTTTGTTAATGAAAAAGGAGATATAAGTCGAATTCCAGAGGAAATATGAAGTAAAGAAGGCCGAATTTCAAGGGAGGAAGAAGTCTTTTAGTGATATTTTCTAAGTATCAACACCTCTCTCTCCCACACGTGTGGTGTGATTTTCACTACCAAGAACATACGATAGATATTCCTCAACCCTAGGAAATATTTTCCACCATGCAAAATTTCCTTTTGCTAAAAATTACCAAGTGTACTAGCACAAGTGCAGACTCACTTATTCTAAATCCATACTTACACAATGAGAAAATGTCACAATGCCCTATCTCCTTTATATACAAGTCCAATATGTGATTTTAGGAACCCCTTCTAAACTCAACGATTAATTAGAATGTTTTATTCCTCTTTGTGGGTATTGTTATCACACAATTTGTACTTTCCCCAAAGCCTAAGGAAAGTGGGAAGAGATTGTTGTAACACGTGGGTAATCCTATCAATGTCACCTCAACGGGGTACCCCTTTCTTTTTAGGAGGAGGCAAAAACCACTCCAAGGGAGATGTGTGAAGACCTAGGGGGTTTGGGGAAGGGAAAAGGACAAGGTAAATTACCCCTCTTTCTCTAGGTCACTCAAACCAGGCTGAGTCACTAAGTTATGTCTTGAAGGATGAAGCAAAGATGAAATAAAATGTACTTTCCCTTAATCAAGACAAAAAGAAAATAATGTGGCACTTTACAAGCATAAACAATTTTAGTACTTCAACAAGACATTACACTTTTGAAAGTAAATGCTAACTAGTAAGTATGTGCAACAATAAATATGTGTATAAAAAAAAAATTAAAAGGTAACAACTGCAAAATATATCCAGAAAATGCACTTATTTAGACAATACAAAATGATATTCAAAATTTTAAATGATAATACTTTGTCACATGCAAGTTATAGGTGTGTCAATCAACAAATAAATTTAATAGGCTGTCAATGATAACTGTAACAACAACAAAGCAGAAGTGATGAAAATAATAATAACCTTCAAAAATGTACTTTAAAGAGGCAATTAGATGTAGATTTTAATTCTAATTAATTAATCTTTTCCTCATACAAATTCTAGGCTGATTAATATGGTCAATAAGACTGATATAAGTTGCAAATGATGGTTGTAGCAATCATCACAACATCAGAAAAGTGATTTATAACAGCTTCAGAAATGCACTTTGCTAAGGCAATTGAACAAACACTTTAGCATATATTGATAGTAACTTTCCTAGTACAAATTATGGGTTGTTATAAGGTGGTTGGTAGGCTGATATATACTCCAAAGTAACACTGAATTACCAACAAAAATTAAGTGGTCATTAGTATCTCTAAGCTAGGTTATTTAACTAGTTAAAGTTAGTAGGGTAATCAAGTAGGAAACAATTTGGAGTTTGAGTTTGAAGATACTTATCAAAGAGTGAGGTTTGACTAGTTAGCTTCTAAGGGTAGTGGAGTCAAGTAGGCGGCTTCCTTCAAGGCTTCTAACAAGTGATTTTACACATAATCCAAGAGGGAGAAAGACCTAGGAGGAGTAGCACCTTAAGTCCTCCTGGGTTTGACCTCAAGAAGTGAGGAAGCTAGGGTGTAGGAACTTCTAGGCCCTAACACCTCCTTCTTCTTGGATTTTTATGGATGAAAAGTACTTTTCAAAATAGATAAGTATAAACCTCTAAAGAGCTATCACTTTAGGGCCCTAGGGCTTCACTAGTTACTAGATCAATTCAATAAAGCTAGACAAATGAAAAGAAGGAAAGTTAGCACTTTAAGTTTCTTACTTCAAGAATTAATTAAAACATGCAATTTCATAATATTGTATGAGAAAGAAAACCATTACCATAACCATTTAAGATGACAAAGTAAAAATCACTAGTACATATTGTAAAAATTCCGACATTTTATTTGTGGCGTTATGGACAAAATTGTCCATATTGTCGCAAAATAGAGGAAATTTATAAAAAAAAAAAAATCATGTTGCCCGATAATGTCGGTCTTGCCATGTTGATGTCTCTCTTGCCACACTAACGTCTCTCTTGCCATGTTAACGTCTCTCTTGCCACATTTTCCACTGGAACGTCTCTCTTGCCACGTTTTCCACTGGAACGTCTCTCTTGCCACATTTGTGAAGATATATGTCGCAATTACGACGTTTTGGAAACTAGGTTTTCCCCTCCAACTGTCACCTTAGTATGTTCACCAAGTCAAAATACCAACGGTCACTTAGGAATTTTTTACGTCGAAATTGCGACGTTACAAAATCTATAAATATGTTGCATTTGACATATGTTGCAACAAGTTTGCTATAATAACGACGCCTCAAAAAGGGTTTGCAGGTCTTCTCGGCGAACAAAAAATAGATATTTGTTTCAGTATAAGTCTGTGGGGAAGAATGTCAGAAAACATTAGAGCTAGGAAAAAAATTAAAGAGGGTGAAAAGGGTGACGGTAAATGTTATTGCCCTTGCAAAAATTGTTCTACTAGACGTCCTGAAAGAGTTTTAAAGTTCTAAAGTTTGGTTCTCCTCTTACGCTGTTGGAATAGATTGGGTTTATTCATTATTGTTCACCAAAAAGTCCCTTTCGTTATTATCTATTGGAGGTCATAAAGAAGAGGAAACCTATAGAGAAGGAAGCGAAGAAAGCATTGAAGACCCTTGCATGAATATTGAGAATAATGCCAGTGCGCATTATGGTCTTGAAGAAGAAGTAACGAGTAAACTGGTGTGCCAACAGTGCAGTAAAGAGGATGCTCCAGTGATATTTTAACAGAGGGAATCTTGCATCTTCACATGAGATATCATCAAGAAAATATAGTAGAGGAAAAGTATCATTGCCATTATTCAATTCAAGATCAACATCGCACACCATGTCTTCAGAAAAGCTAGGGTTTGCAATGAAAAGAATAAGGTATATGTTGCAACCATTATCTCTACCTGAGACTTCTTATGATGACCATTTTTCTAGACAAAGGGAAGATACCATGCCCGTTGGGCACTCTTCATCATTAGCCTACAATGAAGGATTCTTAGGATTATGTGCTAAGTGATTTCAAGATCTTGATCTCGATTATTACTGCGTTGATCAGTAATAAGGGTTAATCTATGATGTGAATGAGAATCATAATCTAAGGAATATTGTTGACTAAGTGCTCTGTTAAGTGTTGTAATCACATATATGTGTCCCAACCTGGTTGTAGACCCCTGAGTCCTACAACCCCCCCTGCCTCTACCTCGGGTGAGACTTCATCTTCTTCGTAGGTGTTGTCGAAAGGGCCGTCAGTTAAGGTTTTGTTGGTGCGTTGTTGAAGCATTGAACCCTGGGTATGCCTCTGTGCCAACACTCATTCTACACATCCAAGTAGTTTGTGAGGTACATAGCCTAGTTCAAATTTTCTTCGACCACATTAACCACTTAATTCAAGTGTGATCCCACTCAATAGGTAAACAACACTCTTGTGGATAGTAGTTGCATTGCGATATTGACCAATGGATTTTTTATGGATAGTACTTCATATAATCACATTATATTCCTCACACCATATTTCAAGCATATATCTATCTTCTCTTCCACAACATCCCCATCCTTCTACACCTATATTATTGAAAAGAATGGACTATTGGC
>ML788225.1:628271-650382 GCA_009831015.1 Picea engelmannii | reverse complement strand
TGCCTTATAACCCCTAGGGAGAAACGCACAGCCCGCAAGCACGCCCTCCGAGTAAATCGGGGTGAGAATCGACCTTGAGACCTCTTTTTACATAGTTCCTTCCATTTACACGGCACTTGCCAATCGGTCTACACCCCTGCGGGTTAATCCTTTACTTAATTAATTAATGAGTCAATTAATAATTAATTAATCCTTGACAATCATGAATAACTAATTAATAATAATTAATTAGTTAATGTTATTTAAGAAATAATTATTGTTTAGCTAATCTTTTAGGACAGTTAGATTATTAAATTAATTATAATTAATAATCCTATACATCTATTTAAGCAGGGTCATTACATGAAGTAACCAAGCTACGAAGGGGAACCCTTGGCTGGTGGAACATATCCTTCCTTACCTTTCACCGACCAAGTAGTGACCACACCCAAGGTCATATAGCATGTGAGGGAAGGACCTTCTCACTAAATATGATCGTCAGTAACAGATGCTCATCAGTAATATGCTCAAGGAGGCAATAGTGCACGCTCTTCTTATTTGTTGGCATTTGTTGCTTGCAACAAGGAATCTAGCTCAATTTTAGCTCGCATGATCTATAAGGAGGCCTTGGCTTCAATTTGTCAGTCCAAAAGGTGCTAAAGTGGCCTTTGATATATTGTCCTTCCATACTGGTGTAACCTCACCTTCGGGTAGGTAATGCACTTATGGAAGCCTTGTTTATATGCATCATGAACATTGCATAGTTGGCAATGTATGGGAGCCTTGTTTCTATGCACCATGAACACTGCATAGAGTCAATTCGATTGTGTGTTCACACTTCCTAAGACCCTTCATAGGGATTTTACCTCAGCGTGCAACCAACAGTGATGAGCATTAAGGAATCTATTCCAAAAAACACTACCTATGAATGGAATTTTAAACATAGGGTGTAGTTGAGATTCCTATCTCTACTTGTTCCAAAATATCATTTTTTCCTTTGATATGTCTAGAAGTCAAGTAACTGCTCTAATTCCACATAGGAATGAGATTACAAACAAAACCCATTGATCAGGGGTGGATGCTAACTGAACATTTTTATAAGGATGTTCAGGGTAGTGATTCTAAGACTTAGAGAAAAGCAGAGGGAATCCCATGTATCATTCACATCGTTATCATGGTCATGAAACCTACATGCAAACTGGTTTCATGTAAACGAGTCACTCCTTGAAAGGTAAGCATGTCCAAACGATGCAACTAGCATTTGTCAAATAATTAAATACTACATTTTCCAAATGATTAAATCATAGACACATCTAATGGATTTATTTTCAAGAATAATATGTGGAAGGTATTTTACTGTTTCCATTTGATATTCAAGTTATCATAAAAAAATTGTTTTCCGTTGCATGAACACAATTTTCCTCTATTAGTATTTTCAATAAGAATATGAGGAGACTCCTTCCTATCTCTATTTTTGTTTAATGCATTGTCTTTTTTATTTATGTTCACATTTATAATCTACTTTTCCCTATATAATATATTTAAAAAAAAAAATTAGTTAAATAAAATTAGCAATTTCATAAAACAATTTTTTTGTAGATTTAACTTTATTTTTGTATTCTTCCTTGTATTGTTATTCAGATCAATAACTTTTCAGATTTTATAAAATTTTAGAACACTTTCAACATTCAGGGAAAAATAGTTGGACATACCATATCAATGAAAATCTAACAGTCAAACTCTCAATAAAACAATAATTTAAAATCTCAGAAAGTGTTTATTTAAGTCAAATAAAATCTAAATCCAAATCATATCAATGAAAATATAACAATGAAACTCACAATACAACAATAATTTAAATATTTAGAAAGTGTTTATTTAAATCAAACAAAATCTCTACAAGACAATTTCAAATACAAACTTATCATCTATGCTCACCATGCAATGGACTGATTGAATGCTTCTTATAATGGTTTCCTATTGAAAAAAAAATAAACAACGATGTCTAAAAAAAATGGGTTTTGATATCTCTTGGAAATGACATGTTGGGATGAAAATGTATTTCCTCTGCCACATTTTGGCAAGGACTTGTTTCCCTTTGCAACTCCCCTTGTTGATAATAGCAAGGCATGGTCATTGAAATTTTTTTTCCTTTCCCACCCAAGCATTGTATATCAAAACCATTTGAGTGGGTAAGCTACTTAAAGAATCTAAGGTTGCCATTAACATCTCGTTGTTTAATTTTGATTACAACCCCAACCCACTACTAAATATGACCAAATTTTCCACGCTTTTTCATTTCTATTGAGAAACTTATTCATTGAACTTCCCACAAAAGAGGGTTTTATTTTTTGTGGATCTTTTTTCGTCGCTATATTGACAAATAAGAACTCAACGTGGAAATATCCACAGAATGTTGCTTCTACGTGCCATTCGTTTGATAATCATTTATTGCAATAATAATTTTTTTTTAACAAACATTTGTCTATATAGAAACAAACATTCGTCTATATGGTGACAAACATCTGTGGAAAAACACTAATGATAAGTTTTTGCTTCCATGAGAATGTTATATTTTTCATGCTTGTTCATCGTTATAGCGACAAAAATTCATGGAAAAACACAAATGATAAGTTTTTTTTGCCACAAGAATGCTATATGTGCCACTCTTTTTCGTTGCTATAGCGGAAAACATCTGTGGCAAAAAACAAATGATAAGTTTTTGTTTCCATGAGAATGAAATATTTTCCATGCTTTGTTGTTTATATAGCGATAAACATCCGTGGAAACACAAAAATGTTAAATTTTTGTTGCCATGCGAATGCTATATTTTCCACGCTTTTTCGTCGCTATAACGACAAACATCCATGGAAAAACAAAAATGATAATTTTTTTTTCCCATGAGAATGTTATATTTTCCATGCATTTTTGTTGCTATAGCAACAAACATCCATGGAAAAACATAGATGATAACTTTTTTTTCCCACAACAATGTTATATTTTCCACGTTTTTTCATTGCTATAGAGACAAAGATCCATGGAAAAACACAATTGATAAGTTTTTGTTGCCACAAGAATGTTACATTTTCCACGCTTTTTTGTTTCTATAGCGACAAATATCTGTGGAAAAACACAAATGATAAGTTTTTGTTGCCACAAGAATGCTATATTTTCCATTCTTTTTGTTTCTATAGCGATGACAACTGTAGGTTCAAAAAAAAATTTGCATGCCGACCACCAACCTCAACCCAATTCACTTCGATTTTAATCTTCTCAAGGATTCAATCCTTGAAAAGTGAGGCCTCATACTAAGAATATTAATAGATTCATGTTTCTCTTTATGAATTTTGTCCAATTCGTGATATAATGCCTACAATTAACAATTAACATGAGAAACTTCAAAAACAACCTTGAATTTTGACCAACCATGAATTGATTTAGTTTTTAATTCCTTTTACCAACCTTCAATCCATCCTTTGGAAGTGATATAGAATATCTTGCATGCACCGTATTCTTCAAGATGTTTTAGCAAACAAAATCTAAGCTCATATAACCAAAATATGTTCAAATTCAATGGTATTCCTTTCACCATTAAAATTTGGAAAGAGATTAACTACATTTTTTGGGATGTCATGTAGTGGTCCTAAAAGACTCAAAGAATCTTTATCATCTCATGTAGGAATATGGAATGGAGCCATGGGAAATTAATGCATTCATGAAAATAATGGATCCACATGCATTATCTTGTTGTTATCCCCACTTCTAGTGCCAAAATGTTGGCATGGAGAAATGTCCCTTGTTAACTTCACAAGTTAACACAAGAAAAGACCCAATTAGACCTTCCTCCATTGAAATTGTGAACCCTCCAGTTATGGTCCAACTATTGTAATATGGGATTATGAACTAAAATAAAAATCAACTATGAATACAAATGTATAATGTAGCTAACATAATCCTATATAGAGGCATTTAATAACTCACTAACATGAAACAAAAGGGATAAATACAAACAACAACACAAACAATCCACAAACTATAGGTTGCACAAACCCCAAAGCAATTTTGAGAAACCAAGGATAACCTACAACATGTCAAGAGATAACCTACTTCACATCAATTTGTTAGCACTACATAAGATAATTAAGCATAGACATTATGCACACAAGAATAGTTTATAGATTGAAACATCCATTCCATTCCTACAAGCTTCAATGAAACTATGAAAGGCAATAATAGTCTACAACTACTGATAAATTGCAAGATTATAATAAAACAATATAGCAATATCTCTTATTATCATTTGAAGATAACTTAAAATATTGAAAAATATTTTTTTCATGAATGAAATGTTTCTACTTCTAATGTTTTCCAATGACTCTTGCCCTTCTAGCTTCTAAACCCTTGGCTTTCTTAGAATAAGTGGACTTCCTGGCATACTTGGCTTTCCAACCTTACATATTTTTCTTTTCTTTATTCTCAATTAGATAATGGGTTTTAATGCCAATGGATTCATGTGTCACCTTATACAAAGATAATATTGCTTCATTTGAGAGCCATTCCTAGCCTTATTTCTTTATGAAAGATGCATCAAAGCCTTCCTCAAACCACAATGTGAATATTCATCTAGCAAGAAAATGGAGGCTTGGATATAAGGATTCTCAACATTCCTCGCATGAGATATAAAAAACCTTTTATCTCTTTCCTTCAGGCTCTACATGTTTGGAATGATGAAAGATAGCATACCTTAAGATTCTATTGACTTCCAGTGGTCCTTTGGCTATAGTCTCTTCGCTATGAAGGACATTTATTTGCCTATGGATGTTTCCGTGTTTAAGTCTACTCTTGTTTCCAATGTCTCTTGTACCTTTCTAGATATGATTGCAAGAAAAACATTATATCTACTAGCCACTTGAATAATGTAATATTTGTATAGAAAATATTTGTTAGGAGTTCAACATGTATCGACCATGAAGTAAAACTATAGGATGATGTCTTTGTATTATACATTGAAATTTTAATTTTGCAGAAATGCCACGTGAAGAAGATGGATATTTGAAATTTTTTGGATGGTATTTATGTAAGTGAGAGAGCCATTATTTTTGAAGATTGAAGGTCTTGTGGATTTCCATACAATTTTTCTGCATTTCTTTGAAGGACATGGAGTTAGGGTAGCAAAGTGAGTTTTATTTTTTAGGGTAGCGAAATGAGCATTTTTTCAAGATTTTTTCAAATCTAAACACATAAAAGGAATATGTTTTTTTTGTCTTTGACAGGATATCATCAGTGGCTATTTTTTTTATGTTCTATATGCACTAGTTCTTTTGTTAACTTTTACAGAATTTTTTGCTATCATATCACAATTTATTAGTTTCCATACCCTACTTAAATGTAATTATGCAACTTTGTTTTTGATTCAACATTTATAGGTGGACCTATGTACATCATGTATCTATTCAATTTAGGATTGCATCCTTGGTGAGTGCTAGGTTACATATGAAGATGAAATGCATGCTATCGTTAGGTGAATTTATGTAGTTGGACTTGTTTTTTACGTTGAAATAGAAGTTCTTATCTTGATTATATGTTGCATATATAATGCTAGGCAAGTCTGAATGAGATAGAAACATCCAAGTTTTTCTCACGTGGGTATTTAGATAAGTTAGAATCTTTTTGTTGCTATTAATGAGGCCATATCAAATATGGGTGGAACCTCTTTGTTTCTATTAATACTAATACTCTATACTTCTAAGGAATCACAAACTACTAGCTTGATGAGGCCATGATGTTCTAGTGCCTGATTCTTACCTCTCTTTACCTTTGTCCTCAACTCTCTCAGGGACTGCAAGAGAAAAAATGGTATACTTAAATTTTGTTTAGGATTTTGGTGAAATAAATATTTTAGATGGTGTAAAAATATGAAGTTATATGCATAGACCAAACTTAGTATTCCATCACAAGTAATATATCTGAGAAAATGGTATGCCACTTTAGGCCATGGCTCTAGCAATAATTCCCTCTTCACCCCATTCTTGTCCACTGCAAGCTAATCACAGTTGATAAAGGATATGAATTCATAGTTGATAAGAGCTTAATCTCCTATAGGCTCCTTTATCGAATATCAACTACAGCTTCATTTCCTTTATTTACATTTCTATGTGATTGATTGTCTTATATGTGAGGAATTGGTTTAATATTGGAATCCTTTTAAGGAGATAATGGACCACATGCAAAGTGTTCAGAAAGGAGATAATTACCTACAATAGAAGGAATACTCTAGAAGAGTCTATAATTGATTATGGGGACTTTTTGAAGGAAATTTAAAGTAATGATTTTTTTTCTAAATGCTACTTTTGAACCATTTGAAGATGAGCATAGCTTCAAGTCATGACATGGAGCAGGAAAAGCAATGGATGGGCACTACAAAACATATAGAAAACATACCTTGCGATAGAAATGACTGAAAATAAAGACCTTTATTTAGGGAAATCGATAACTCTCTACATGATATTGCTACAAAACATCTAGCATGTCCTTCGTCCCTCTTTTGCACATGAAACTGTAAAATAGGAACCCAATTATCAATTACTATTATAATAAAACCAATAGGATAACTAGACTATAAAAAAACATGTCAAAACCCTTACCTTATCAATGTCCTTTTTCCAGGTCCATCTTCCCATACAACTTGATAAGAGTTGTCCACGAGTTGCTTTTCCATCACTAAGACCTGTAGAAATCATCAAAGTCAAAATTTTAAATGAGTAAATAACATATAAGCAAATAAACATGCATTTAAACATGTAAAAGACTCTAGAAATACTAAAGAGGAATACCTTAATGAGCTTCTCTTTGTTTCAAGAATNCCCCCGCCCATCACTCTCAATTCCCCATACCCAATAAATGATTTCTTGTACATAGAAAACATATAAACATTCATGCATAAGTAGGAAAGTCATCAAGAAATATAAACATATAAACATTTATGCATAAGTAGACAAGTCATATAAACATTCATTCATATTAATAACGATAGTCATCAAAATACAAGTCATAAATTTATACAATCAATTATTTTTTGCTTTTTATTTATTTATTTTTTTTTTCTAAAAAAACCCACGAGTGGGATATCATCATCGTCATATGGAAATGTATTTCTTGCACCCTATCCTAATTGTGTTGATTGGGTTTCCATGCCCTCACGCACATACTTTTGGTATGTCAATGAGCATGGCGTGGAGGAAGCTCCAAACGGGCGTCAACTGCAACAATGAAAAAAATTCATATTGATATGCTAAAATATTATTGAAAGAACTATTTCATTATTTCGAATAACATTACAATATTTCTCTTTACCTTTCTATCTAGACACGACAACTAGTGTGTTCATTTCTTGCATCATTTGTTCCTCTTCCATTTCACCCTCATGAGCTACAAGATCTTCCATTGAAAGAAGAAACTTTATAAGTACATGTCAACAAATAAATATCTATAATCATAATAGATACTTCTATTTCTAAAGCATACATACTAGAATGGCTAGTCTTGTCCCCAATATCATGCGACAAGTGCTCCTTACTACCAAATGGTAGTTATTGAGTACCGCTACCCTCACTACTTCGGTTGTTTTCCTACTTAAAACAAAAATAAGAATTTAGTTATTGCTGATATAATCAATCATGAATAGATTTTACAAGTATACTACAATCACAATCTTATTGATTTTATTTACCTGCATTTGCATAATTGGGGAGATTGGCGTCTATCCCAAGATTTTTCGATATTCAACTACAATTTGAAAACCAAACTTGAAACCAAGATTTAGGTCTCCCTCGGTGGTAGCGGATTTGAACGTATTTCCCTGCAATGCATAACATCATTAAAATTGCTTGTAATAAAACAATTATTTGTTTGCTACTGTTAAATAAATATTCTCCTACTAAACAATACAATATGTTTTGTTAGACCACTTGATTAAAAGTTTTCTTATTAAGTAAGAGGTCTTGAGTTCAAGTCTCTCATTTTGTTACTTTTTTTTTTTTTTTAAGTTCATGCTCCATTGTAAAGTGTATTTCACTTCAATTATAAAAGTGAATAAGTATAAACACCTTTAATATTTTATTTTAGAGTTATTTATTTTGCATGCAACTTTCTTTTATAAAGTAACTTCATTGTAAAAGTGATCCCCACTTATTTTTATAAAAGTGGGTCACTTTATAGAGAAACTTACACAACCACGTGGTCATTTGGTTACCGTTTATGAATTGTTTTAAAAGGGCATAACTTTCACATCCAAAGTCCATTTTCAGTGTTGTTTTTTTTAAACCACCTAATTTTTCAAGATCTTTCCATCTAGATTATCGGTTTCAGTTTTTATATTAATATTATATACATATTTAATATGGATTATTCTAGTAATCATTTTCTTACCAACACCAACTACTTCCAATGGAAATCTCATATGGAGGATATATTAAGAAGTAAAGGCTTGTATCGGATTAACTTAAGAAAGGAAAAATAACCCATTGATGTTGATAATAAAGTAAAATGGGATAATAGGAGTGAAGAAGCATTTGGATTGATCAAAATGTCCATCTCTCATGATTTAAGGTTCTTCCTTAAAGAAATTGATGACCTCGATGAAGCTTGGGAAAATCTTGAATCTATGTTTGGTAAACACAATCTTATTCGATCACATCGGTTAGAAAATCAAACACTAACTTTAAGTCCAAATGATTTTGATTGAATTGAAGACTATCTATATAATTTTAAAACACTCAGAATTTTATATGAAGAATGTGAGATAAAGTCAGAGGAAGAGCGTTGCATATATGTTATTCTTTCTACGCTAGGTACTGCATATATTTTTTTTGTATCTACCTTTTATGCCATGAGAGAGGATCTAGGGAAATCTTATCAAAAACTCACTCTTGATTCCTTTTGGGATTATTTGATTAGATATCAAGATAATCTTTTACAACATGGAGTGATCAATACTGTAGGTGCCTCTAACAAATCCTTAGTCGACCAGCTGAAAGATAAAACAAAGAATCCCAAGAAGAAATATCCTCACCACAAAAACAAGCAACATAACGGTCCCAAGCCCACTTAGACAACTTTAGCTCCTAATGGTGACAAAGGAGAAAAATTTAAAAATAAGAAGACTGACATACATTGCAAATTTTGTGATCAATATGGTCATGATGAGTCGAAATGTTTCAAGAAGATGTTATAGAAATATTTTCCTCACCCTACGAAATCTTGCAAAGAAGGCCTTTTTCCATTTCCCCATGCAGACTTATCATCCTTGTTTGTAAATCTCATAGCTAAAAAAACATATTTTTCCACAAGTACGCACCTTGCCTACTATACATCATGCGTATACACAGGCTGCACCACCTCAACCCGCATACATTGGGATTTGTACCAAAAAATTAGAATTAATGTTGGTTTTCCATGTCACAACAAGATATCTATGATCCTTCGCCTTCCATATACTAGACACATTCCTACTCGACCCTTCAGTTCCATTTGAAGCCTATAAATGGGCCAATTCCAAGCTACGGAAAAGAGGAGAAAGAATTCAACTTTGAGAGAAAAGTTACTCTGGAGAAATTATTTACTTCATATTGACTCTACATCCCTTCATCCTTTAATTCTAAACACAGTGTTCAACCCCCAAGATATTTCCTTTATTTGATTGAGAACTTCATTGTCTCTCTTCTATGATCTTTCCTTTGGTGGAGGATTGAAGTGGTGGAGGCCCAGCTGGAAGGAACTTAGTTTCTCAGTTTTGAACTGTGCCGACACGGAAGTCTGTAACATTTTTACTTCTGTTGTTCATATATTAATGGAAATACTCTTTTACCGTCCAATTGATATCTTGCAAATATTTGAATTATTATTCCATGGGCATATTTGTCATGTTTATTAATGGATTATGCTATTGAATGTGCCAACATTATATAATATCACCATATGCTTGCTTTGCTTGGTTTTTGAGGACTAGTTGAAGGTATATTTATTTGGGTCAAGTGCTCAATGGTTGACTTCATCGAACGTCTGGACGAGTTAATCCTTTTATCTTGTCTTGCTAGCATATTTGTTTACATAGCATACTTGAGAAGAGAGTTGATTTCTGCAGTCATTTTCATCTGTTGTGGTTTACCCTAGCCATAGAGAGATGTTCCCTCGTAACAAAATTGGTGACCATACTAGGGATTGAATCTTCCTTCTTAGTGTTTGGAGTACTTTTTTCCTTAGATTTCTCTCGTTCCTATTGCATTTCTTGTTGTATCATTGCTTGAAAGCCTTTGTTCACTCTAGGTCTAAGTTTCTCATCCTTCTCCCTTGCCTGGCCTTGTTTTTAAAACATATACGTGGTTTTTGGCTTGACAGTCATGTATATACGTAGGCTATCCCTCTGCAAGTTGCGTACATATGCTTTGTTTCCTTGAACAGTCGCATACATCATCCTTCATTTCTTGCTAGTTGGGTTTGGTGGTTGTTGGGTGGGATTTGATGTTTGTTGAGTCTTCTTAGGTCTCTATGGTGACTGTTAATTGTTTGTGGGATGAAAGGAGACCTGTCTTTCATTGAATTTCTAGGCGAAGTCTTTCTCATCATATTTTCATTTTGATCGTCCTTGTATATTGGGTTGGGTATCTTGTTGCTTGATATCCTACTTGATTTATCCCTCTCTATACACAGTAGATATTTATATATCAAGTTGTTTTTTAGTCCATGCATTTTCTCTTTTCTTCTATTGAAAGTACAAAAATATTAGGCATTTTTCATTGCTCAACATTTTATCTTTTGAGTATTTGTCATTAGCAGTGTATGCAAATAAAGATTGCATTTTTACTTCAGAATTGTAGTGTTGAAATTGAAAATTGCATATCATACATTGAAAATTGAAGTTAGGACTTTTCATTATATTCATATTTACTTTATTTGATGAGTCATAACATCATGAGCTTCATCACCATAACTTTTTGAGTAATCACTACCACTAAAATTAATGCTATAATTTAAAATTGATTAGTCACAATTTTATTTTCTAGGGTTCACAAACTAGCTTAGGATTTAGTGCCTTGGAATAGGATTTTGTGAGTAGACGTCTCAAAGGAAATTAAATCAACATATGTTTCTGACAAAGGGAGTGGATAAATCCATTGTATAATTGGTAATGTCATGAGGCTCTTCTCACACTGGAGTTAATCACGAGGTTGCATGAGGTTAGTTGAAGGGATATCCCCCCGATACCTTCTTAGCATCAGAGATATTTTTGGGGATCTATTCGTATCTGGGGATCTTATTAGTTCCCTTACCTCTATGAGAAGTGGTGATTTCAAGGTTTTGGGCTTTGCTACCCTGCCCATATGGTGGACCTGACTTACAACTGCTCGCTTGTGCATCGGTTATATAGTGGTTTATTAGTTGCTTGACTTAGGTGCCACATAGGTTACTTGCAGAGGTTATTATGCAGGTACCCTGGGTCAGATAAGGGTCGGACAACACACAACCTTTATGGAGGATTACCTCTTTGGACGGATCTGATCGACTGGTTGTTAAGCCCACGAGGGCCCTTATAACTGATTATGTTACCTATGATATTTAGCAGGGAGTCTCGGGCCCCTATTAGGAGAGACATACCTTCTTTAGGGAGGGAGGTCCCTTTCAACCACTTTACCCCACTTGTGTGCATACTGGTCATTTGATTTTTGGTGTGCTCTTGGATTACTAGTTGGCCCTAGGATTTTATACTGAGTTTTCATTATCATGGATCCCTCTTTTGTCGCTACCCCCCCCCATGATGGTCACTCATTTCAAGGGGACGAATCTATCCTCTTTTCATAATGGCATGCATAATTACGACACTCAGTCCATGCCTTGGGTCTCTAATCATTTTCCTATTGATATGCATTCACCTTTTCAATCCTCTCCCTGGCCCACTTATATGAATCCTAGAGCTGGATCTGAGGGGACCATGGCCCCACTGCCTACATATTCGTTTGATATGAGTCATATCCCTCAACCATCTTTCACTATGGGAGGTTGGAACCTCCCCTCTTATGTATCCAGTCCTATCTATGCTATTTTGAGAGCCAATACTCAAATGGGTGTTTATTCTACTTATTACACCCCCTCTGTGTATCCTTCTTCTGCCATACTCGTTCCTTCGAACACTTTTCCCATGGCGGGTCCTCATATATCCTCTATCATTTCATATGGGGAGAATCAGTTTTACAATTTGGGATGCCCTCTTTATGGAACCCCTTCACAAGGGGACAACATATATCCTCACTTGAATAGTCCTTATCATACTTCCTTCTCTTCACAGACTTTAGTGACAATGCTCGTACAAACCTCTTTGGATTAGTTATGTGGAGGATAATACCTTTCTGGATAGGGATAGGGGGTAAACCAGGACCCTTCCTGGCCTGCAATGTTTCAAAGCCAGTCTTTCCCTAGACCTTGGTATCAAATTTCACAACCTACAGCTACTCCAGTCACTGCCAATTATACTGGAGCTCCATCCCCAAACTCTGCCAGTCATGTTGGAGATGATTCGACGACCTCTGCAAGTCATGTTGACAAACCACACCCAACTGTTGCTAGTCATTCTAGGGGAATCACTCTAGTCACCACGAGTCATATCAATATCACGTCTCCAACCTCTGTACATCATGTGGGAGATGAATATCTCGCCTCTTCCAGTCACGTTGAGAGCATGTCACCAACCATTGTGAATGACGTTGGGGGCATTGAGAAAACTAGACATCCTAGAAGTAAGCCTAAATTCCTTTGCAGGACATGCGAAGGAAGTCACCTTACTCATTTGTGTCCTGTTACTACTGAGATACTTGAAGCCTAGGGCTCACCTAAGGGCCATTCAGATTCTGAGGCGTTTATGGTTTCCTCACACTCTGTTTCTCCTTTGATTGACATGTCATTCTTGTCACTGCAATTTTCTCCTGACCATACCCCCTTCATCGAGGGTGATGGATCCTTTATCCATGTTGTCCCACATCCTCTTCAACCTAGAATTGAAGAAGTAGTAATACTAGTGAAATCTCTGGTCAACACAACTCTCCTTCTAGAGGGTGATGCATCCTTTAATCATCTCATCATCATCCCTGACAATGCTCCTTATAAACACGAGAGAGTCTTTATCTCCCCAGGTACTTTCCCTCCAAGTCCTGAGGAATTTCCCTTTGATTGGGATGGTCTTGTGGGGTAGACAATGCCCTCACCTATGTCTTTTTTGGTGAGATACATTATTAGATATATCATAGAGATGATATAATCCACTAGTGCTTTATCTTCCTCGACTTGGCGAGATTTAAGATTTCCCAACCTTATTTCATCCATTCATAAGATACTAACATTCCACAGAAGTCCAACATGAGAGCCTTGGCCTCCCCCATGACATGCCCCACAGAAACCTCTTAGCAAGTCTGAGTTAATCTCTTTTCTGACTCATTCAAAAAGAGAAAAGATTGTTGAGTGATTTGTCCCTTTTGCACTGGTTATGTTGGACTTGAAAGGTCACAAGTCTTAGTTAAGATCTTTTCCAACTCATTTTCAAAAAGTGAAAATATTTTCGAGTGAACTTGTCTCTTTCACACTCGTAAATTGGATTTGAAAGGACGACTATTTGGCACAATTTTATCCCCTTTTCACACCAAATAGACTAAATGTCATAAAAAGGGACATTTTTTGGCATTAAGTTGTGATTGCATCACATTCCCTTGCTTCCAGTATTGAGTCTATAGCTGATTCTCTCTTTGCGTTATAAACCATTTTCCTCAGTAGTTTTTTCATCCTCAACCAAGAAGAGCCTCATTTATATCCTTCACAATTTGACACCCTATACCTAGGAGGGAACATTCCCTCGAGTGTCCATCTCCCGCATGCATATCCTTGCATTGAGCATAGGTACATTCCACTACTAGAACTAGTTTTGCTTACTTGCGACACTTGTTTCCTCCTCTGTATCATAGAATTCATTTGTCTATGAAAAAACAAAAAAAAGACGGGCGGGAAGGGAGTATGATCTTATGTTGGCAACAATCGTGTTTCCTTTGAACAGAGCACAAAGTTATTGAGTCAACTTGTCACCATAATTTTGGGTTTATCATGGCCTTATGAAGCTGAGCTCGTTACAGAGTCTTCTCTACCGACTAGTTACTCTTCCAGTCCCTATGGAGAATATCATTGATGCCTCCTACGTCTCATGGTTTCATCATCAAGAATATGTTGTTGGAGTCTTCCATATGTCTCATGCTCTTGTTAAAAGGATGTCTATCAACCTATGTTTCCCATTCCTTATATCTCTTGACTTTGCATGTTGGCCATACCATTAGTTTGTCTCAGAATCACATGATATTGTAGTCCTATCATGCACCCTGGTCCTACTTTCATCATTAGTAGGTAACCTTGAACCCAACAGTCGACCTTTCATCATCGGTCGTTAATTGGGTGGTTTCCCTTGTGTTCAACGATAAGACATCTATTCACACATTGGGATTCATGTAGTGTCTTGGATTCCATTAGCCTTATTGGTGGTTTCCTCGCCTTTGTCAATAGTTTTCTTCATTGGTTGTTATTCAAAGGGTCTTTGTTGTGTACCTCTTGCACTGGGAACATGCGAAAGACGCATAGGGTCGTTGGTTCGTGAACATGTTCTTTGTCTAATTTCCTCCAAATCATGAAGCTCTTGCTTTGTACCTTGTGCTGACTGATGAGAGATGCCTCAATGCTCTCCTTTTAGTGGGTCTCCTTCCATCGATTTCAACTCATCTATTCTGGAAATGGGACCTAGAGTCTTATGAGTACCTTGAGGGTTGCAGTCATTAGTGGCAGGTTCTCTCACCATCGACAAGTTGGGAATACCTCAATGTCTCCTGATCGATGGATTCTTTAGGTGTTCGACACTGACTCCTTTATTCACACTTGTAAGAATGTACTCGGTGCCTTGATACCTACTTTCATTATCGGTAGGTTATCTCACATTTGTTAACGGTATACCTCAATGACCAGTATTCAAATGATGTCTCATTGTGTTCGACCTCAACTCCTTTATTCACATGATGTATACTTGCACCCTTGGTGGATTGTGTAGAAGACTTGAAGACATCATTATGAGGTCGCAGCTTTCCTGAGCTATTGCTTCCTTTTCATTGGACCAGTACCTATATTACTTCAATAATCACGGGAGATCAGAATATACTCCATTGTATACATATATATTCATCTTTGTTTTGATATTGGTTCTACTGGGCCTTGTTCATGACTATGACATCCTTTGGCATGTAACCGCATTTTTATTTTCCTATTCATGACCACGGTCAGTTGTTTGGTATATTTTCACATGGATCTACAGTGTCATTCAAATTGGCATCCATGTATGCAAAGTTAATGTAGAATGTAATGAGAAACTAGTTCGTCCAATTGGCTCCCCATCACTCGACTTCTGGGTTTTTTATAATGTATTTCGGCCATCGCAGATACTCCTCTAATCTCACACATTATGCGGGGGCATCTATTATAGCAATATTTTCCTCACCCTATGCAATCCTGAACAAAAGTCCTTTTTCCATTTTCCCATGCAGACTTATCATCCCTGTTTGTAAATCCCATAGCCAAAAAAACATATCTTTCCACATGTACGCACCTTTCCTACTATACAACATGCGTATACACGGGCTACACTACTACAACCCATGTACATAGGAATTTGTGCCAAAAAATGAGAATTAATGTCGGGTTTCCATGTCATGACAGGAGATCTATGATCCTTCGCCTTCCATATACTGGAAACATTTTGACTCAGTCCTTCAGTTCCATTTGAAGGCTATAAATGGGCCAATTCTGAGCTATGGAAAAGAGGAGAAATAATTCAACTTTGAGAGCAAAGTTACTTTGGAGAAAGTATTTACTTCATAGGGAGTCTGCATCCCTTTGTTCTTTAAGTCTGAACACAATGTTCCACCCCCAAGATATTTCCTTTATTTGATTGAGAAATTCATTGCCTCTCTTCTATAAGCTTGCCTTTGGTGGAGGGTTTAAGTGGTGGAGGCCCAGCTGGAAGGAACTTATTTTCTCGGTTCCGAACCGTGTTGACACGAAATTCTATAACATTTTCACATCTGTTGTTCATATATTAATGGAAATACTCTTTTCCCGTCCAATTGATATCTTGCAAATATTTGAATTTTTACTCCATGGGCATATTTTTCATGTTTATTAATGGATTATGCTATTGAATGTGATAACATCATATAATATCACCATATGCTTTCTTTTCTTGGTTTTTAAGGACTAGTTGCAGGTATATTTCTTTGGGTCAAGTTCTCAACGGTGGACTTCATCGAACATCTAGACGAGGTAAGCCTTTTATCTTGTCTTGCTAGCATATTTTTTTACATAGAATACTTGAGAAGAGATTTGATTTCTGCGGTCATTTCCGTCAGTTGTGGTTTACCCTAGCCATAGATAGATTTTCCCTCGTAACAAAAGATGACATCTTTATAAGCAATGATGAAGAAGAAAAACATCAATATTGAATGTACTACTACTACTACTTCTTCTGCTTCTCATGGACATGCACTTTCTTCTTCTGGTTTCTCCTTCAATTCAACTTCTACTTCTTCTTATGAGTGAATTATTGATTCTGGAGCATCTTATCATATGGATAAGGATAAAGACATTTTTTTCTTTAAATGAATTTAACACCAAGAAAATATTTGTTGGTGATGATAGATCTCTTAGTGTTGTAGGATCTGGAATAGTTCAAGTAGATAATGGTCATTTCAATGATGTATTATGTGTTCCAAGTCTTGCTTGTAACCTTCTATCAATATATCAAATCACTCATTCAGGTGAAGGTAAAACCCTAGATTTTTCACCTCACCAAGTTGTAATCAAGGATTTAAAAGATCGTAAGCATGTTTTTGCAACTCAAAATGCTAATGATATTACCAGGTTGTACAAGTTTGAAAACTTTGGGTCATCATATTTTCCATCATTTTTTATTGCTTATAGTGATGACTTGAGAAAACTTTGGCATGAGTGGCTTGGTCATCTAAACTATCTCTCATTGAAACAACTATGTAATCAACATATGGTGATTGTTATTCCTCTTGTTTCATGCAGATATGGTGTTTGTGATGTTTGTGTTCTAGAAAAACATCATCGATATTGTTTTGACAAACGTGCCTCTTGGCATGCCTTAGGCCCTTTGCAGCTTGTTCAAAATGACTTGTGTGGTCCACTTTCTTCTGCTTTTTTTCCTGGGTGCAAGTATTTCTTAAATTTCATGGATGAATTTTCCAGATGTACTTGGGTTTACTTATTAAAACTTAAGAGCAATTTTTTTGACAAGTTTCTTCCCTACATGGCCCCTTTAGAAAAACAATCTGGACATCAAATTCGAAGGTTAAGAACAAATAATGTTGGTGAATATGTGAAAAATATTTTACAAGTTACTCCACTACATAGGGCATCCAAATGAAACACATTATTCCATATACACCACATCAAAATGGTGTTTCTGAGAGAAAGACCCACACATTAAAACAAATGGCTAATTATATGATCCAATCTAAGGGATTAAGTCTAAAGTATTGGGAGGAAGCCATCAACTATGAAAATTACATACTCAATCAAACTCTCACAAAGGATCTTAAAAATATAACACCGAGAGAATCTTGGACTAAAATTAAACCATATGTAAGTCACTTCCATGTATTTGGAGGTATAGCATGGGCTCATATTCCTGATGAGGAAAGGAAAGCATTGCATCCAAAAAGTGAGAAGTGTATATTTGTTGGTTATTTTGAAGATGTCAAAGGTTATAGAATTCTTCAAACACATTGTAATGAAATTATTATTAGAAGAGATGTTAAATTTGATGAAAATATCTTAGCCTGTGAGCCTAATTCAGGGATTGTGCCTTCTTTGGCCTGCGAGCCATCTTCGATGTTTTTTCCTTCTTTTGTTCCTATTTTGGTTTCTTCTTCGGATGATGATAGTGTTGATACTGAGGGGGGGGTGAATCAGTATCAAGTACAATTTAAAAACTTTTCCAACTTATACTTCAACCAGATTATATATTCAATTATTTCCAATGAGCAATGAAATATAGTAGAAGAGTTACACCAATGTGTCACACTACACTATGCACAATATATGAGAAATGACCAATAGTTATTGCTCAAGGGAAGTAATCACTACCAAAGGTAGCTACAACTTCCAGATATAAAGGGAGGGATAAACCTCCAAAAGGAAGATAGAATCCTACAATATCAAGAGAGGGTTGACCTCTCCATGCTTGCCCCTTCCTTCCACCCAAGAATATATGAGATATAATAAAACTTTACATTAAATCATAATCATCAACTAACCATCGCATATAACCACATAACTCTTCCTAAGACTTCTTCAACTTCTGCAATTCTTCACTTCTTAGAATACTTTGATCCTGTAGATAATATAACTCAAGGTATTCTGTGAAACTCCTACAATTTTCACTCCTTGAATCCTCCCCAAAAATAAGTTGTAGAGGGAATAGTAGACCTTATTCAATTATGGTTTATCAAGGAGAGAGAAATTGTACATAATGCCCCATGCTCAATATTTAACATCAGATTCTGAAATCCGCACACAAGAAACTACAACCCATACTCTTTCCAATTAAAATTTTCTCACTTCATTTGTATTCTCTATGAATGATTTATGATTGTTTTACCTGGAACACATGTTTATGACTAGCTTCAAGACTAGTCAAAAACCCTATCTTCCATAGAGTGTATCTCCAAAAGTATAGTGAATAAAGCGCTAGAATTTTTACCACTAGTACCTAGATATGTCTTCTCAATACCATACCAATTTCACCATCTGAATCGTTCTAGAAAACAAGTTATAGAAAAAATGTTAAGATGATCTGTAAATAACATACCTTAGAACACATCACCAAAAGACTTCATCCTCCCTTGAAATCCAACCTTCTTTACTTCATATTTGATCTAAAATTGAAGAAGACTTGAAATACTTGAAATTATTTGCAATGTAAATGTTATTTGTTTAAAGCAAAAGGATCAGTTTGCAACACATAGATTAAAGGATTACTTATGAAAATTACACATAGAAAGAATCATAATCAATGAACATAATCACATAAACACAACAACTTGATAAAAGAGTTCACCCCTCTCTTGGGCTACATCTCTCGGTCCAGCTTCCAATGGATCATTATTATTAATTGCTCAAAGTGATAAAAAAACATGCCTTACAATGCTCAAACTGACAAACCAACTACTCCAATGGCTTCAGAGCATCCCAAAACCCCTGTCTAGGCTCTTTAGGCACCTCAATCGGTCGAAAAATGAAGAAGTTAGGCCTCCTGGAAGTCCCCCCTTTAAGCTTGTTGTCTCTGCATCCTCAAAACGCACCCTTATTGTTTGAACCTGGCTCACACGCATTTTAAAGCGTGAAAACCCAGCACCGGGTGCAACCATGCCAACAGTGCAAACTGTAGAATGGTTAAGGGCACGCCAGCCCCTAACCGCCTAGGCACCTGGGCGTATGGGTCATGTGACCTCACGCTTGACAAAAGTGGTTAAAAATGTTACAACCGTTTGAAACTAACCCCCGCGCTCCACACATGGTCATATGGCTTAACAAGACCACGTGCTAGGTTTCAAAATCATGCGCATATACAACTGTCGGTCTACAATACATATGGCACAGTCATATAACATTGCAAACGACCACGGGCCGGGGCTAAGCCCCGGCCCGACCCCCCCGCCATTTAAAATAATGTGAAAATTTAAATATATTCAAACATATATATATAACAAGAACCAACTCGTGGTCCAATGGTCGAGTGGTCGTGCGAAGGCGCTATGTGTTGGGGGAGGTCCAGGGGTCGAACCCCGTGGACTCCAATATAAATTTTACATAAACCAAACAACGAGTGACACGTGGCGCCCACGGATTGGGCCACGTGTCCTCATACCATTTTCCACCAAAGGACACATGTCACTTCCTGATTCGATAGCTGCCAACCAACAACTGCTTGCCATGTCATCACCTGACACATCATCATACAGTCTATACGACCCTGCCACGTCATCCCGTACGGACTGTACAGTCAGCACCAAAATTTTTGTCTGTTTGACTTGACGAACAGATCGCTATATCTCTCGCTCCCAATGTCTGTTTGAGATGAAATGAGTTGCATTGGGTTCACAACGACGAGGCCTACGCTCTTGTCTGGTTTGAAGTGATTCTGAGCACTTTGAATTTTTGAGCAAAATTTGATCCTCTGATCACACCTCCCCATTGGGAAGCTTTTGGACCTCCAAAATACTATTCTCAGTCTATGTGAAGATGAGGGTAAAGTTCCCTCACCCTTACAACCTCAATCCACTTGGCCTTGCTTGGATTCATCCCTTTAAGACCAACTCATAAATACTCCACATTTCCTCGCTTTGAAGTTCGCATTCTTCTGTCAAGGATGGTGTCTTCCTGCAGTTCTGTTAGATACTCTGGAGAAAAATCATCTATGGAAGGAATTTGAACATTCTCTCCTTCATCATCAATCAATGGAGGCTCATAAAACTTCAAATTCTCAACATTAAAAACTGCATACATCTGCATATAAGGAGGCAAATCTAAACGAAAAGCATTATTACCAATCTTGTCAACAATCTTGAAAGGACCATATCGAATCAGTTTCAACTTTTTACCTTCCCCTTTAAGCCTCTCATTGCTGATGTAAAGCCAAAATTCATCTCCAACTTGGAAACGGTGATCAACACGATGCTTGTCATGTCTCGTCTTGTACTTGGCCTGACTCTTTTCCAACTGCTCTTGCACCACTTGATGTATTGACTGAATTTGTTCAATGAACTTCTCTGCCCTATCAATGTCATATTGACCATCGACAGCAATATATTTCCCAAAGATAAAATCTAAAGGTGACTTGGGCAAATAGCCAAAACATGCTTCAAATGGCGATGTTTGCGTCAAAGAGTGCTTAGCTCGATTGTACACATGCTGAATATAGTGTAAATGTTCATCCCAAAGTTTAGGATGCTTGCTACAATAAGCACAAAGAAGATGTACCACTATACGATTCACCACCTCTGTCTGACCATCTCTTTGCGGATGAAAAGTTGTACTCTTTTTAAGCTTGGTGTCCATGAGTGCCCACAAACTCAACCAAAAACTTCCAACAAATCGAGAATCCCGATCAGAAATAATGGACTTAGGAAAACCAAAATGCACCCAAACATTTTGAAAGAACAACTGTGTCGTTTGGTCTACTGTTACCTGCTTAGTACAAGGCATCAAAATACACATTTTTATAAAACGATCAACCACAACATAAAGATAATCATAACCTCTTCTCGACATAAGTAAGCCACCAACAAAATCCATGGAAATACTTTCCCAAGGTCGAGAAGGAACTGGAAGTGGAGTGTACAAACCCAACTCCCGATTACTAGGTTTACTTGTAGCACACAACGAACATCCTCAAACATATCGCGAAACACTTTCATTCATTTTAGGCCAGTAGCAATATCTTTGCAAATTAGCCACTGTCTTGCCTACACCAAAATGACCAGCAATAAGAGAAGAATGTGCTTCCCTTATGATGTTGATTCTTTCCCCCTATGGAATACACAACTTGCCAAGATGATACAAGATATTATTATGCACATAATAATCTAATTCTTCAACATTGTTAGAGTGGCACAAAGTTTCATACACTTCCTTAAAGTCAGTATCTAAAGCATATTTCTCCACATAACTTTCATGCATTATAGGACTCTGCTTAAGAATAATTGAAGCATTAACAATAGGCCTTGAAAGCATATCAACGACTTTTTTAAAAATGCCCTTCTTATACCTGATAACCAAATGAAACTGTTGAAGAAAACCCATCCATCTGAAGTGCCTAGCTTGTTGTAGCTTTGTCCGTGATTGTAAGTATTGCAAAGGTTGATGATCGGTGTGAATAATGGTTTCTTTTCCCAACAAATAATGCTTCCATTTTTTAACACTTTGAACCAATGCATATAATTCCTTATCATAAGTAGGATAATTAATCATGGCACCATTA
>ML788225.1:577740-605065 GCA_009831015.1 Picea engelmannii | reverse complement strand
TATATCAAGCTTTAATGAAGGAATTTGCGAAGGAGTTTTACCATGCCCCTTTGGAGAATTCGGAAGATGTTTCGAACTGGTAGAAGAAGAAGAAGAAGAAGAAGAAGATGGAGGAGAGGGTGGTGGAGAAGCACCATTCCCTCCATTTCCATCTAGAGGTTTATCACCACTGCCTCCCTTATGCATGGAAGGGTTGGAGCCTTCACCCTGCGATAATATGTTCCTTTCCATCAAGATCTTCATCATCTCTATCATCTCCATGATACCTTTCTGAGATCTTCCTCTTCGGCAGGAACACGTTCATGACTTTCTGGATGAGCCATGCTTGGTGAATGTCTCTCTGAAACTTGCGGTGAATGAATCTGCTTCCTCCTTGTCGGATGAGAACTTGGCTCCACAAGTTGACCTTCTCCTCTTGTGAGTTTCAACCTTGTGAGCATCAAAAACAAAACTTGCAAACAATCAAGTCTTCAAAAACCAGTGCTCTGATACCAACTTGATCTAAAATTGAAGAAGACTTGAAATACTTGAAATTATTTGCAATGTAAATGTTATGTGTTTAAAGAAAAAGGATCAGTTTGCAACACATAGATTAAAGGATTACTTATGAAAATTACACATAGACAACAACATAATCAATGAACATAAGCACATAAACACAACAACTTGATAAAGGAGTTCACCCCTCTCTTGGGCTACATCTCCTGGTCCAGCTTCCAATGGATCATTATTATTAATTGCTCAAAGTGCTCAAAAACATGCCTTAAAATGCTCAAAATGACAAACCGACTGCTCCAATGGCTTCAGAGTGTCCCAAAACCCCTGTCTAGGCTCTTTTGACACCTCAATCAGTCGAAAAATGAAGAAGTTAGGCCTCCTGGAAGTCCCCCCTTCAAGCTTGTTGTCTCTGCATCTACAAAACGCACCCTTGTTGTTTGAACCTGGCTCACATGCATTTTAAAGAGTGAAAACCTAGCACCGGGTGCAACCGTGCCAATGGTGCAAACTGTATAACAGTTAAGGGCACGCCAGCCCCTAACCGCCTAGGCACCTGGGCGTATGGGTCATGTGACCTCGCGCTTGACAAAAGTGGTTAAAAAGGTTACAACCGTTTGAAACTAACCCCCGCGCTCCACACATGGTCATATGGTTTAACAAGACCACATGCTAGGTTTCAAAATCGCGCACATATACAACTGTCGGGCTACAATACATATGGCACGGTCATATAACATTGCAAACGAAGACGGGCCGGGGCTAAGACTCAACCCGACCCCCCCGCCATTTACAATAATGTGCAAATTTAAATATATTCAAACATATATATATATATAACAAGAACCAACTCATGGTACAATGGTTGGGCAGTCGTGCAAAGGCACTATGCGTTGGGGGAGGTCCAGGGGTCGAACCCCGCGGACTCCAATATAAATTTTACATAAACCAAACAACGAGTGACACATGGCACCCACGGATTGGGCCACGTGTCCTCATACCATTTGCCACCAAAGGACACGTGTCACTTCCTGATTTGATAGCTGCCAACCAATAACTATTTTCCACATCATCACCTAACACATCATCGTACGGTCTGTACAGACCTATCACGTCATCCCGTACGGAACGTACAGTCAACACCAAAATTTTTGCATGTTTGACTTGACGAACAGATCGCTATATATCTCGCTCCCGACGTTCGTTTGAGATGAAACGAGTTGCGTTGGGTTTGCAATGACGAGGCCTACGCTCTCGTCTGGTTTGAAGCAATTCCAAGCACTTTGAATTTTTGAGCAAAATTTGATCCCTGATCAATATTTCCTCTAAAATTCGACTTATATCTCTATGTTCATTAACAAACTTGTGTGTGTTGAAAAATGAATGTATAATGAGATGTATTTATAATCTATGTCACTTCCTTTTAAAATTAGGGCCGATCTGACACTTTCTTATTTTGTAATTCTTTTCTTTAATTATCTTCAGGGACGACCTATACTTTTATCTTCAATTCACTTTGTCATCTTCAAAAATTCATTTCTCCTCAACCATGAGGATCCACGTGACGTTCCACCTACCACTAGAAACAAAATGATGTATACTATCCATCCATGGGTGTTTTATATGCATGTGCATTGTCCTTCATGTCCAAATACCTTCATCAATCTTGCAGTCCAAAACCAATTACTAGGGTTGACATCAATGACCACAACCAATATTCCAACAATCTTCCCATTTGTCATTGATGACAACAATCATCCTCCCCCTGTCATCATGATCCCAATTTCTCTCCCCCTTTGACATCAATGGAAAAGGGTGGGTTTTATCCCCCTAATTTCAATGGCATAAGGTGACCTTCTTCTTTGGGGTTTCTCCCTCTGAACATGTGGCACTCAATAATACTTCATCCTTATTTTTGGTCTTTGATACTTTTTCTTCCTTGCAATCCTTTTGTGTGGCTTTTGGCTTCTCTCTCTTCTCCATGTCTAGGATGTATATGTTGTTCGGTCTTCTTGTTGCAGTTGAAACCAATCTTCCTGAGTTATTTTATTTGATTTTACATTTTTGGGAGTCGAATGTAAGATTGTATCCTTTATCATATATTTTGTTGACACTGAGGAGATTATGCTTCAGATATTCAACCAATAGGACTTTTCCTACTTTTACATTTTCACTTCCAAGATTTATAGTTCCTTTTCCAAGTATTTCGGTAGATGAGTCATCTCCAAATGCAACATTTACACCCTTTTTCTTCAAGATGACAAATTTGCTTTGATCTCTGGTCATATGAGATGAGCACCCACTATTTACGACCCATTCATCTTCTTATTTGCATTCTTTAGCAACCAATTCTATTCAACATTTTTTGTTGTGTGGAATTTCTTTCCTTTTCCATGTTGTAGTTGGTATAGGGACATTTGGCATAGGATTCTCTTCTTCATCTCTCTACAATCTTGTGCTTTGTGACCAACATTATTGCACTTGTAGCATACAATAGTTTGATCCATTAATGGGTCAAATGGATTATAATTTATGTTGACAGGTCTACGAACATTTCCATATCTACTATTTGCACCATTCATGTAGCTTGTTTAGTTATTCCTTTCATTGATTCTACAATTGATTTCCTTGTGTACAAAATTTCCACAAGTATAACAATGTCCAAGAAAGAAAGTTTGATACCTAGGAGTAAGTGATCTTCTTTGTGGTGCGGTCCATCTAGGTTCATGATCTATTCTTCTATAGTTTCCTTCATAATTATTTCTTCATACTTGATGGGAGAGGATCTTCTTGATGTCTCATTCCTTCTAAATTCTAGTCTTCTATCTTGTTGTTCAACATGTTCTAGAGTGTTGGTTTAATCATTTTCATCTTCCTTCTCTTGTTTTGTTGTCTTCAAACTGTCATTGTATCCTAGTCCTATCTTGTCATTTGGAGATCTTTGACGGCTAAGGATATCATCTCATTTTTCAGTGCTTTTTTCGAACTTCTTCAACTTGTCTATTGTTAATAGTAGCTCCCCTTTTGTGTGATCCAATTCTTCTTTCAATTTCTCATAATTTTCTAATTGTTCCTTCAAGCTATCAATGACATTTTCAAGATTGTAATTTTCTTCTTCACAACTACTCAATTCACCTTTTAGTATTATGTTTGTGTTTCTAATCTTTCTATTTTCAGTTTCAACATGCTTCAACTATTCACGATTCTCATCTTCTTGTTCACTCTTTGCATTGTCTTTGTATCCAAAAAAGGAATCAAGGTTGGTTTCTTCATCTAAATCTTCTTCATAAATGATTTATTCTTCTTTATAACTCTTGTGATCATCATCCTGGGTTTCTTGAGTTATGAAGAGGAATTCTCCTCCACCATTATCTTCTTCATCACTCTCATCTGAGGAGATGTCATCATCCTTGGAGTAGAAGCTCTTTTTATTGTTGAGGCTTCTCTTTTTATAGTAGCAGTTTTCAACAATATGTCCTATTCTACCACAGTTAAAGCATTTGAGATGAGACTTACCTTTGTATCTTCCACTTCCTTATGGAACCTTCTTACGAAATTTGTTATTTCTTCATCAAGGTCATTATCCTTGTCTTTTGTCTTATTTATGGATTTAAAGGTTACTTCATTGTTTGGTTGGTCACTTTCTGTACCTGTTCTCATTTCATATGCTATAAGAGACCCATGTAATTCATACATTGTCATTTTGGTCAAGTCTTGAGTTTCTTTAATGGCAAAGACCTTAGTATCATACTTCAAGAGAAGTGATCTCAAAAAATTTTGTAAAACCAAGGATTCATTGATATCTTCACCTAATCCTCTAATAGCATTAACAACTTCATCAACTCTAAGAAAATAGGTTGCAATATCTTCCTTTTCATCCATCTTCAAATTTTCAAATTTTGCTCTATGTCGTTGAAGCTTGACCTGCTTAACTTTTGGATCACCTTCATAGATACTCTTGAGTTTGTCCCATACCTATTTAGCAGTGCTGCAGCCCATCACTTTTCTAGCAATGGTTGGTTCCAGTGCTCCTAGAATAACATGTCTGAATTTTGAATTACAACTCATAAGCTTCTTCTCATTTGGATCGGTTGGAGAATTATTTGGGATTACATAGCCATTTACAACTGAGTATCGAATGTCTACTCCCAAATATGTTAGGTAATTTTTCACTCTATCACTCTAGTATGCATAATTTCTTCCATGAAATCTTTGAATCCCATTTGAAATGTGCTCATGGTCATCCATCTCTACTCAGGATTTTCCTTCCAGTGGTTAAACTGTTCTGAAGGAAACTTGCTCTAATACTAATTGTTGATACTTAGAACACATCACCAAATGACTTCATCCTCCCTTGAAATTCGGCCTTCTTTACTTCAGATTTCCTCAAAAATTTGACTTGTATCTCCTTGTTCATTAACAAACTTGTGTGTATTGAAAAATGAATGTATAATGAGATGAATGTATACTCTTTATGTCACTTTTAACTTTAGGGCCAACTTGACACTTTCTTGTTTTGTAATTATTTTCTTTAATTATGTTCAGGGTTGACCTGTACTTCTTCAATTCACTTTGTCATCTTCAAAAAATCATTTCTCCTCAACCATGAGGATCCACGTGACGTGCCACCTACCACCGGAAACAACATGATGTATACCATCCATCCATGTGTGTTGTATATATATGTGCATTGTCCTGCATGTCCAAATACCTTCATCAATATTGGGGTCCAAAACCAATGACTAGTGTTGACATCAATGACAACAACCAATCTTCCAACAAGAGGTATCCACAAAAGGAAGAAATTGTATGAGTGGAGTGAATTGTATGAAAGTGTCCATATAGGTTTTCATACATGTACGTGGGTTTCAGTGGAATTGTTGTGTATGTATGTGGGTCAAAGTGCGAATAGTCATGTACGTATGCATGTTTCAGTGGGAATAGTCGTGTACATCTATATTGAGTTCTGGGCAAGTGCAAGTCCATACAGGCTGACAAGTGACATCAACAGGTCGTACAACTGGTCTGTAGAAACTTTGTGAGAAGAATATATTTCCAAGATATTTGTTGAGGTTTTCTTTTTCTTATTTGTATTATTGGAGGAAAATGTTGTTCTCATATTTTGGTGAAATTTTGATGCAGGAGCATCGCTCGACCTCGGCATGTGCCAGTTGGATTTCATGCATGGTACACATTTAAGGGAGGAGAGGCGTCGCCCTCTCATTTTTTCCTTGAGACTCCAAAGCACGATCCAAGGAATTAAGGAGGACAAGTTGGAGATAAGGTTGTCATTAATTGGTTGACGACAAAATGGATCTGCATCCGATTTGGAGCAGATTTCCATCATTGTAATTTTCCCTTTCGATAGGCCTTTTGAATGGTCATTTGACACCACTAGTTTAGCTTGCGAGGGAATCTCGTTGAGACCCTATTGTATAAATTGTTGTATTGTTTCCAAGAAATGATGGTTGGTTGTAGGTTAGGATGTGTTGGGTTGTAGGAGGTTAGCTAAGATAGGGTTTGTTGGCCAACTAAGAGGGGGGGGGGGGCGTGAATCAGTTGTTACTGTGCTTAAACAATTATGCCCATTTTAAAATCATTAACAAACACTCAATGATGATCACAATAATTCAAGGAAGTAAGAAATGGAGTATTCAACATCAATCACACACATGAAATACAGAGAGACAGATATTCTTGAGGAAACCTAGAAAGGGAGAAAACCTCTTCTTCTTGATATGATAAGTAGTATTTAATTTCTATACATTATCATTCTTATGAGCTCCAACTCCTTTTGAGGCTACCACCTCTGTTTTACAAGATGCAACTTGCTGAGAGCACCAACTCTCTGTCTTCTCTAGCACCGACTAAAAGGATGAACCAACTCCCTGAGTGTTCCAGCATCAACTTCCAGTCACACAGGCACCAACATGTATAACAAAGAACAATAGTTCTCCCTTGCACCACCCTACCACCCTATTTTTTCTAGCTGCAACCACATGGAAGCTACAACTCCCTATGTTCAAGAACCCACTTCAAACTCTAAGGAAAACAATCCTCCCTAGCACCTCCCTACCACCCTGATTATAAAAACTTTGCTTACTGAAATTTATTACAGTGATACAATGTTTATCAATGGCTTACTAGTCTCATCACTATTCTATAACACTTCTCTGTGATGCTTGAATCAATTTCCTCCTTCTCCCTCACTTCTTCTTTCTATTATTCAACATTTTATACTCTATGCACCATGTCCATTCTATGCGCTTTGCCTCTTTTGTGTGTTTTAGTTGTTGTACACAACATGCTTCTACCAGCATGAATAACTCTCAACAGAAGCAACCATCATTTCTTTATTCTGTGTATATTTATCATGCCAAGTAATCTACCAGATCATACACCTAACTCTTCATTCTCTCTGGAGATCATGCTGAGTATGTTCTTCATCAGTGGCCATTATCCTGAGATTATTTGGCTTCTCTGGAAGTTACTTCGAGACTCTTCATCTCCTCTTGCGATCACCCTATAGATCCTCACATTCTTTGGCAGATATAATCACTCCATTCTGTAAGTTACTGATAAAAACCTCCACGCGCTCATCCCTTTGGCGCCCTTTCCCTTCCTAAGAAAAACTTCACAGTGGGAACTAGATTTTCTTGTTAAGCCCCTTCCTTTCACGTGACCACCCATGATGACAAAACACCTATTCAAAAGGCACTTCCTGATCTCCCGAACTTCATAGTGGAGCTTAGCGATGTGATAGCACCTCCCTCGATATGACCTTGGGTGATGAACTCATGTGACCACACGATTGTGGGCATGTCCAAAGGTGGTGTAGAACAAACTATTTTTCGCCCCACAATTTACCTCGATCCTCCACGTGTCCTTTCTCCAAAACCATGGTTTTGATTGTAGCTCACCTTCAAATTTTTAAATTTCATGCATCTTTAATCCCCACAATGCGATGGGACCAACGATCTTATGATCTTGACGATGCTCCTGAGTGGACAAATCAGATTGGATAGTTTATTTCACGGAAAAAAATCAATGGTCAGATTTGATCCTTACACTCATCCTTTCATTTTTCAATCTGATGGCTAGAACTTAATCAAACATTGATATGGAAAGCTATCGGAACTTCACCCTTTGGAACTTCAGGATTTCAACTTTTAAAACTTACACTATCCTTCCACTGTACTATGAACAACGGTTGAGAATACACCCGAAGTGATCTTTCAGATCGGATGACTCGTGTCCTTGCTGAGGTGGTTTGCTGATGTGGATGAGATGTGTAGGAAGTGTAGTGGAGTGTGGAGGTAGAGCGCAGTAGTGGAATGTGACATATAGCGAATAGTGGAGTGTGACGTCAGAGCGCAGAGGTGGTATGTATGAGTGGTTTGGTGGTTTACTCGGAGGGGGTGTTAGGCGGTAAGTGGTAATGAGCTAGGGGAGTCCAAGTTAACAGGAAGGTGACACGTATGAGGGTCCCACATGGAAAATACCACTACCTTGGACCCCCCCTATAGTTAAAGGCAGAAAGGTTGGGGGGGGTCCAATATGCCCTGTTGACCATATATCTGAGTCCTTGATTCTCAGTCCTTGAGATTAGAATGTCCTTTTCCTAACTTATTTTGTCCTTCCACTTTAGAATGATCTTACGACTAAAATTCACTTTGGATGATCCGATGGTCGAGAGTGTATTTCAACTCTTCGGATCTTTGGGCTTCGGGTATTTCAAATCTCAAACTTGAAATTCTTGAGTTGATATTTTTCCTAAGATTAACCTCCTCACATCTTTATACCTGAAAGGAATGTTGTTCGTTTGATCAAGATCTTAGATCAATGATTTGATCTGTATACGATGAAACTCTTATAGTTTATCCTGTCCTTCCACTTAGAATGATCCAACGACTGAAAAAAAAATCACATAAATGAGATCTTAGATCTTACCTCACTTATCTTATCCTTCCACTTGAAAATGATTCGACGACTGACGGGAATTCAGATTTTATCAGATGGCTGAAGGGTATTTGGATTATCAATATCTTAGATCTCATCCCTTTCTTATCATGTTCTTCCACTAATTCAATTCGATGGTTGGTGGGTATTCCTCCTGATCTTATCTTCCTTGCAAATCCATTGGATCTAATGGTTGTTGGTCCTTTGTGATCAGATCTAATGAATGGGATCTGTTCCTCTCTTGCACACTCGTTCCTCCTATGTGGACTCTGATCTAATGGTCCATATTTTTCACAGTGTTCAATCCAACGTCTCCTGAGCTTCTAATCTCAATAACTTATAAGGTTTTCTAAGTGTTCACAGATCTCGACCTTTTCTCCTCATTCGAGTTTGTCTCTTGGACCTCGTCTACACTTCTGGAAACTACTATCTCTTCTGATATTTCTCATCTTCTACACTCTCGAGGTTTGGTTCATTGTTGTTCTTTCCATCAATGACAAGCACATGATTTCCTATAACACATGCCAACAATATCCCCCTTTGGCATTGATGGAAACCCTAAAAGGTTGTGCTATTATGCTTGGACCTCCAACTGTAGCATCCAGACCACTCAATTTCTCCCCCTTTAACATCAATGTCAAAGAAAACATGCTCCCCCTGAGTTGTTATAGTAATTTTTGGAGGTATCAAATATTCAACCAACACATGCTCCCCCTGACAGGATGGACTCTCTTAGGTTGATAATGGGGTCACGTCCAATTTCTGGTATAGATACTCAAAATGAGCTTTTGCATGCGGTTTAGTGAAGATATCAACAATCTTATCTTTGGATGAAATATAATGAAAAGAAACAACAATGTTGGTCACCTATTGCCTCAAGAAGTGATACTTGATGGGTATATGCTTGGTATTGGAGTGAAATACAAGATTCTTTGACATAATATTTGCACTAGTATTATCACAATGAATTGGGATCGGTGCAATATATTTTACCTCCAAGTCTGCAAGTGTCTGAATCATCCATAATACTTGGGTACAACAAGTGGCAGATGCAATGTACTCATATTCTATAGTCTATAAGGAAATGGAACCTTTCTTCTTGCTCAACCATGCTACAAGGGAATCTCCTAAGAAGAATGAACCTCTACTCGTTCTTTTACTTTCATCCATGCAGTTAGCCCAATCAACATATGAATAGATTGATAATTGAAAATTCTGATTCTTAGGATACCATAGGCCATAGTTCAACGTTCCTTTCAAATATTTGAATATTCTTTTGATGGATATCAAATGACTCTGTTTAGGTGTAGAATGATACCTTCCTACCATTCCAACAACATGCATTATGTCTGGACGAGATGTTGTGATGTACAACAAGTTGCCTATCATAGACCTATATGAACTTTGATCAACATTAGGTGAGTCATCATCCTTTCTTAGCTTGCATCCAGTGACCATAGGTGTGCTCACAGGTGTAGAATGTTCCATTTGAAACCTTTTCAATATTTCTCTTAGATATTTCTCCTGAGAAAGAAATATTCCTTCAGACCTCTGAGTAATTTGAGACCAAGAAAAAATAACAGTTCCCCTATCATAGACATTTCAAATTCAAACGTCATGGAAGAAGCAAACCAGTTTACCAGTGAAGCATTATTACTTCTAAAGATGATGTCATCTACATAGACCAACACAATGAGAAAATCATTACCCTCTATTTTGATATATAGATTGTTGTCAATTGTTCCTCTCTTGAACCCTTTGTCTTGAAGATACTTATCCAGTCTGTAGTACCAGGCACGAGGAGCTTCTTTCAACCCATATAAGTATTTCTTCATATTGTAGACAAAGTCAGGGTTATCTAACAGTTGGAAACCTTCTGGTTGTTCCATATAGACTTCTTCTTTTAGATATCCATTTAGAAAAGATAACTTGACATCCATTTGATAGACTTTAAACTTCTTATGACAAGCATAGGCAAGAAACATTCTAATATCTTCTAATCTTGCTACAGCCACAAATGTTTCATCAAAATCCAATCCTTTTATTTGAGCATATCCTTTACAAACCAATCTGGATTTATTCCTAATGATTTGTCCTTGCTCATTCATTTTATTCTTAAACACCCATTTGGAGCCAATTAGATTCTTATCTTCCGGTCTAGGAACAATCTCCCAAGTATTGTTCTTCTCAATCTGATCCAGTTCCTCATTCATTGATTTTAACCAATTTACATCTTCACTGGCTTCATTGAAGTTCTTGGGTTCTACCATGGATATGAAGGCTATATGTGATTGCTTGGTGTCTTTGATTATCCTTCTCCTAGTTTGTACACCTTTGTCTTTCTCACCAATTATCTGACTTGCAGGATGATTCTTTTGAGTAATTCTGGAGGAAGGATTTGATGTTGTCTACTGATTTGAGTCTGCCCGAGTGTTTGCATCTCCATTTGACTCAGAGTCTTATTTTTCTAATCCTTGGACTTGTTCATCTTCAACTTAAACTATATCCTTTGTGGTTGATTCAATATTTCTCACCTTTCTTACTGGGATTCCTTCATCAACTTTTATGTCAATACAATCAACTAATTTATGCAACCTCTTATTATAGCATCTGTATCCTTTGTTGTTTGTAGCATACCCTAAGAATATGCCTTCACCACCCCTGTCATCATACTTTCCAAGGTTTTCATTATTATTCTTTATGTAGCACTTACTCCCAAAGACTTTGAAGTGTTTGATTGAAGCAGGTCTTCCATACCACAGTTCCTAAGGTGTCTTGTCACTGTGTGGTCTAAGGTGAGCTTTGTTAAGAATATGGATTGTTGTGTGTATTTATTCTACCCAGTAGGTTTGACCAATGTTCTTCTCATTCATCATTGACCTGGCCATTTGTTGAATTGTTCTGTTTTTCCTCTCAACTACTCCATTTTGTTGTGGAGTTCCTGGGATTGTGTATTCTCTTTTGATCTCATGTTTATCACAGAATTCCTTGAAATCACTTGACATAAATTCTCCTCCTTTGTCTGATCTTACAACCTTTAATCTGTTGCCTATTTGATTATCATTTAAAGCCTTAAATATTTTAAATTTCTCAAATGCTTCATCTTTTTCTTTGAGAAAGGCAACCCAAGTGAGTCTGGAGTAATCATCAATGGTCAACATGAATTAGTTTTCCTTCCCTGTGCCTTCTTGTCTTGATGGTCCACATAAATCCATATGAACTAATTGGAGTGGTTTCTCTGATGAAGTAGAGCTCTTGGATTTAAATTGTGTTCTGGTTAGCTTTCCTACTTGGCAGGGTTTGCACATAGAATATTATGGCTTTGATATTCTCAGAAGATATTTTACTGCCTCAAGATTTTTGAGTTTGATTAAGTGGTCAAAGTTTAGATGTCCAAGTCTCCTATGCCATAACCACATTTCATCATGTTTTCTTAGATGGCAGTCTTCTCTACGTTATTTCACCACATATACATTATTATCTATCCTTATGCCTTTAGCCACCACTTGTCTTGAGTTTACAGACTTTATCTTACAATCTTTAGAAGTGAACACCACTCCACATCCTCTATCACACATTTGACTTACACTGAGAAAATTATGTTTCAACCCATCTACAAGCAGAACATCCTGGGCTTTTCCTTTACCATTAGTCAAAATCACCATCCCTTTACCCTTGATTTTACCTAGTTCATCATTTCCAAAGGTCACATTTCCTGTTTTTCTTTTATTTATAGACATAAACTTATCCTTGTCTCCAGTCATGTTCTTGGAACATCCACTATCTATATACCAGGGGTCTTTTTGTTTTTGATTTGAAAGTACTAGACCACATGTTTCACTATATTTCTTTTTCCAAGTGCTGGCATTTCTGGCTAAGGGTTTTATCCTTGGATCTGCTTTGTAATTCTTCAGATGGTAGTTTGCAGCTTTGTGCCCAAAGTATGACAGTTATAGAATTCAAGCTCATTGTTCAATAGGTCAAAGTGATTGGTGCAACTTTGTCTACTCATTGGCTATTTAGTTCTATGTTTCAAAGATTGCTTATTTATTGACATCCTCAGTTGCATGTCTCTAAACTTAATTTGAAAATATGCAATCTTATGACCAAAATTAGAGTAGTAAAACCATTAACCATGGAAGAAATTTTGGTACCTGGAGGATAGCCTTATTCTTGGAATTTGTTGCTCCATCTTCTGATATCTTTGGTTTCTATCAGGGATCATCTTGTCTTTATTAGTTTTTGGTGGTGGATTACTCACATGGTTTGATTGTCTGCTGACTTGGAACTTGATCATTTTTACTGGCTCTTTGCTACTTGAACCACTTACATAGCCTAAACCAGTCTTCAACAAAGGATATCTTTGTTTGCTCAAAATGTCATTTATTTATGTTGAGGCTTTAATGCTTGGAAGATTTTGGACATATAATGCTTTAAACTTCTCAATCTCTTTCTTGTTTTTTACTACCTCTTCTTCCAAGTCTTCACATCTTGACTTCTTCTCTGATAAGTGTTGTTTCAAAATTTCCTCTATTTTATTTGCCTATTCTAACTCCACTTTTAGCAAGGCAAAGTCCTCATCGGGTTTTTTACTGTCTTTCTCGAACTGTATCAACAATTGTTTTTTCTGTTTCTTCTTAAATCCGAGTCTAGCAATTTCTTCTAGGGAACTTATCAGTTCTCCTTCCTAGTCAACCATAGCTTCTTCATCATTTACATCACTTCCTTTTCTTTTATTATTATAATCCTCTTTTTCCATAAGCATAAATTCATTAACCTTATCTTCACAAGAATAATCATTATCTGTGTCTCCTAAAGAGTCATCATTGTTTACACATAAACTTTTCTTTTTACCAAATCTCTTGGATTTGCACTTCTCTTCACCTTCAGAGTTCTGGTCCTTCTTCTTGTGTGAACACTTAGATGCAACGTGACTTATCTTTCCATAGTTAAAACATTTGAAGGGAAAATTTCCTTGGTACTTGCTTGATCCTTTCTTTAGTCTTGTCACAAATTTTTCTTCAATTTCATCACGCTCAGAATCCTCATTCTTATATTCTTTAAATGATGATTCTCTAGACGTGGGTTTATCCTTACTAATCCTAATTTCATAAGCAGCTAGAGTTCCTAGAAGTTTATCAATAGACAAAGTCTTAAGATCATTCAATTCTTCTATTGCGGAAATGTTGGATTAAATCTATTTGGTAGAAATCTTAAAATCTTCTCAACTAAAAATACGTCTTCAATCTTCTCACCAATACCCTTCATGGCATTCATTATCTCCTCAACTCTTAAGAAAAATTTATTAACTGTTTCATACTCATTCATCTTTAGTTGTTCAAACTATAATCTGTAGGTTTGAAGCTTGGCATTCTTTACCTTCTCATCACCTTCATAACTGCTAATGAGTTTGTCCCACATTGCTTTGGCAGATTCTAAGTGCATAAATTTTACAAATTCTTCTTCTACAAGCCCAATAAGAATAACATTCATAGCCTTAGCATTGACGCTAAATTCTAGCTTGTCATCCTTATTAGCTAGTACAACTAGCTTTACATAACCAGTCTCTACCACATCCCAGACATATACACCTAAAGCCATTATGTAGGTTCTCATCCTAAATTTCCAGAAGCCAAAGTTTGTTCAATTGAACAGGGGGGCCTTATTGGTTGAATTTCCTTAATGAATTGTCATGTTTAATCTTACTGATCTACCTTTAAATAAAAGGAACCTGATCTGGTACCAATTGTTGAACAACTGAGAGGGGGGGGGGTGAATCGATTGTTACTGTGCTTAAACAATTATGCCCATTTTAAACTCATTACCAAACACTCAAGGATAATCACAATAATTCAGGGAAGTAAGAAATGGAGTATTCAACATCAATCACACACATGAAATACACAGAGATAGATATTCCTGAGGAAACCCATAAACGGAGAAAACCTCTTCTTCTTGATATGATAAGTAGTCTTTAATTTCTGTACATTATCATTCTTATGAGCTCCAACTCCTTTTGAGGCTACCGCATCTGTTTTACAAGCTGCAACTTACTGAGAGAACCAACTTTCTAGTTTCTCTAGAACCAACTAGAAGGAAGCACCAACTCCCTGAGTGTTCCAACACCAACTGGATGGAAGCATCAACTTCCAATCACACAGGCACCAACCTGTATAACAGAGAACAATAGTTCTCCCTTGCACCACCCTACCACCCTGGTTTTTCTAGATGCAACCAGATGGAAGCTACAACCCCCTGTGTTCAAGCACCCACTTGAAAATGTGAGGAGAATAATCCACCCTAGCACCCCCCTACTACTCTGAATATAAAAACTTCTCTTACTAACATTTATTATAGTGATACAATGTTTATCCATGTCTTACCAGTCTCATCATTTTTCTCCTACACTGCTCTTCTCTACCTACATCAGTGTCCTCCTGCTCCCTCACTTGTGCTTTCTATTCTTCAACATTTTATACTTTGTGCACCATGTCCATTCTATGCGCTATGCCTTTTCTCTGCATTTCAGCTGTTGTACATGACATGCTTCTACCCACATGAATAACTCTCAACAGAAGAAACCATGTTTTCTTTTTTCTGTGTATATTTATCATGCCAAGTCCTCTACCAGATCATACACCTAACTCTTTGTTCTCTCTGGCGATCATGTTGAGTTTGTTCTTCATCAGTGGCCATAATCCTGAGATTCTTTGGCTTTTCTGGCAGTTACAGTCTTCGACGCTTTTCCATATATCAATTGTCTCTATGATGAGTCTTCATTCCACTGGCAGTGACTTTAGGACTGTTCATCTCCTCTAGTGATCACCCTGCAGCTCCTTGAGTTCTATGACAGATACAATCACTTTGTTCTGGAAATTACTAAGAAAAACCTCCGCGCACTCATCCCTTTGTCTCCCTTTCTCTTCTTGAGAAAAACTTCACAGTAGGCACTATATTTTCTTTCTAAGCCCCTTCCTTTCATGTGACCACCTATGGTGACCAAAAACCTATTCAAAAGGAGCTTCCCAATCTCCTAAACTCTGAAGTGGAGCTTAGCGATGTGCTATCTCCTTGCCTGATATGACCATGGGCGATGAACTCATGTGACCACGCGATTATGGGCACGTACAAATGTGGTGTAGAACAAACGAATTTTCACCCCGCAATTTACCTTGAGCCTCCACGTGTTCTTTCTCCAAAACCATGGTTTCGATTGCGGCCCGCCTTCAACTTTTTAAAGTTCATGCATATTCAATCCTCGCGATGCGACAAGATCGTCGATCTTATGATCTTGACAGTACTCCTAAGTGGACGGATCATATTGAAAGGGTTTATTTCATGGAAACAAATCAATCATCATATTTGATCCTTACACTCATCCTTTCATTGTTCAATCCAATGGCTAGGACTTAATCAAACATTGAGATGGACGGTTATCTAAACTTCACCCTTCAGAACTTTGGGATTTCAACTTTTCAATCTTACAATATCCTTCCACTGTACTATGATCAATGGTTGAGAATACACTTGAAGTGATCTTTCAAATTGAATGATTTGTGTCCTTTCTGAGGTGGTCTGCTGATGTGGGTGAGATGTGTAGGCAGTGTAGTGGAGTGTGGAGGTAGAGTGTAGTAGTGGAGTGTGATGTGTAGCAAATAGTGGAGTGTGACATTGGAGCGCGAAGGTGGTATGTATGAGTGGTTCGGTGGTTTACTTGGAGGGGGTGTTATGTGGTAAGTGGTAATGAATGGGGGGGTCCGAGTTAATAGGAAAGTGACACGTATGAGGGTCCCACATGGAAAATACCACCATATCGGACCCCCCCTCCACAGTTAAAGGAATAAAGGTTGCAGGGGTTCGATATGCCTTGTCGACCATAGATCTGAGTCCCCGATTCTTGACCACTAATATTAGCACGTATTTTTCCTAACGTATCCTGTCCTTCCACTTTAGAATTATCTAACGGATGAAATTCACTTTGGATGATCCGACGGTCGAGAGTGTATTTTGGTTGTCTGTATATTAAAGCTTCGTGTATTTCAAATCTCAAACTTTAAATTCTTGAGGTGATATTTTTTCGAAGCTGAACCTCCTCAGATATTTATACCCAAAACGAATGTTGTTCATTTGATCAAGATATCATATCAACGATTCAATCTGTCTACGATGTAGCTCTTATATCTGATCTTGTCCTTCCACTTAGAATGATCCAACAGATGATGGAAAATTGCATAAATGAGATCTCTGATCTTTCCTCGCTTATCTTATCCTTCCACTCGAAAATGACCTGACAACTGACGGGAATTTAGGTTTGATCAGATGGTTGATGGGTATTCAGATGATCGAGATCTCAAATCTCAACCCTTTCTTATCCTATCCTTCCACTAATTCAATACGATGGTTGTCGGGTATTCCTCCTGAGATTATCCTCCTTGCAAATCCACTGGATCTAATGATTGTTGGTCCTTTGCACTCAGATCCAATGGATGGGATTTGTTCCTCTCTTGCGCACTCGTTCCTCTTGTCTGGACTCTGATCTAATGGTCCATATTCTTCACAATGTTCGATCCAATGACCATTGTCTCTCTTCTTCTTGAGCTTCTGATATCTTCAACTTAGAAGGTTTTCTAAGTGTTCATGAGTCTCGACCTTTTCTCCTCCTGTGATTCCTTCTGTTGGACCTCGTCTACACTTCTGGAATCTGCTATCTCTTCTGAGATTTCTCATCTTCTATGCTCTTGAGGTTTGGTTCCCTGATGTTCTTGCCATCAATGACAAGCACAAGCTTTCCTGTAAAACAAGTCAACAGGGTTAGCCATGAGAGAAACACAAAGAGCTGAGACTCAGTTGTAGCTCAAAATCCACTATTGTAATTTGATATTCTACCATTAATAGAAAATGACAGTTTTTCCTATTTTCAAATTCTATGTAATGGATTATGTGTTATGAATGTCATTTTGATGCGTTAGAATTGTAGATGAATGTTAGAAATCATCTGCAGCGATAGAGATACAGCTTTCTATCCGTGAGTGTGTTGAACTAAGTTTGGTTCTCTATGCTAAGTGCAAGGAGTGGGTGACAGAGAAAGGAAAATATGTGAGCCGATGCAAGGAGTGCGAGATAGAGAAAGAAAACTCTATGAGTCGATGCAAGGAGTGTTTGTCTGCACTCAGTGGAGTTAGAATAGAAGCTACCAGGAGGGCACACCAGGTTAATTCACAGACTCGGGGAGAAATTTCAAGGTGGTTAAGTACCTTGGAAAGAAAGACTGTGTGGGAGGAAGCAGAGATCAGAGTTGATGAACACTCTGAAACACTCTTCCAGAAGGGAATCGAGTTGGTGCAAGTGCACACAAGGACAAAATAGTTGGAAGTGTTGGAATCCTTAGGAGAATCCCAAAATTACTAAACATTCCGAGGAAGGAAGGCTTTGCAAGAGTGCATCATCAAAGGAAAGCAGATGCCTTAAACCTTTCCATAAGGCTAAGGGAGAAGCTGTCAAAGAAATGAGACAAGCACAAGGAGTGTGCCCAGGATATTGTAAGTCCATGTTACCAGATCAGGAAGAAGAGCAAGAAACTACCAGGAGGGCATGAGGAAGTTCACAAAGGAATTGGGAACTTTGAAGGTTTTCAAGCCGAGAAAAGTCACAGGAGATTCTGTGCAGAACTATGGAAGGAGTGCAGAAGGTGTTTGAGAACAGTCTAAGTCTTGAAAGGAAAGGCTTTGCACTAATTATGAAAAGGGTTCTAGGACTTGCCGAAGTCCTGAAGATAGTGAAATCATCCATCGTCGAGAGGAGACAGGTGGGAGAAGATCGAGAGGTTTGAGAGCTAGAACTTCAGAAGGTTTTCTGAGAGAAAATAGAGATCTTCGCGAAGTCACAAAGAGCGATTTTAATCCAAACTGTTGTGTCTGGAGGGGTGCATGGCAGATATCCACGCACTTCGGAGGAATAACCCTACGTAGAAAATTTGAGGAGAGAATACCCGAAGAGCTGGCAAATCCGAAGTAATCCTAGTCATCCATTGGGATAGGACGCATGGCGAGAGATCAACACTTCATTGATACGCATGTTAAGAAAAGAAGAGTCAGGATAAGAGAGGACTCGTGAAGTCCGAACTCATGAATTGGTCACAACCATTGATCATGAGGAGAAGGTGGACGATAGATCTAGTCTCAGAGAATTCGTCGATTTGGAAATCGGGAAAAAGGAGAAAGCAACTCGCGAAAGTTTCGAAGTATGGGATCACGGAGGGAGCTAGCCCACAGTCATATCCCATTGTCACATCAAGGAGAAATCCTAGCATGGGTAGCTAGCATCATTGGCGTTAAGATTCAAAAAGCACTGAGGAGAGGGTCTGCGGGTGCCACATAACCACACCGAGAAATTAAAGGGCCTGTGTCAAGTTAAAATGGTTTGATCAAGATCTCGATGAACCATTCCATTCAGTGAACTAAATGATCCAAGACTGGGAGGTTGATTCAGCCCTGAAGGAGAGGAGGGGAGTTTGACACCAAGTGGTATCAGAGCCCAATTTTCGTCTGTAGATTTCAAGCGAAGGAGAATATGGAGATGCTCTCAGTTACAGGGTGAACAACATACTTGCCAAGATAGCAGGTAGAGAGTGAATATGGCTACTGAAGGTCATAAGCATGGTCAGAGGGAAGAAAAAAAGTGGAAAAATAAGGCAGAGATGGATATAGAGCTCAATGAGATAAGGGAAAAAATGGACAGGTTAGCACTGAAGATGCAATAAGAGTCCAGGGTATGCTAGGGCTATGAGTGGCCAGTAAAGCAAAGAGAAAAATGGCCTATCCAAAAATTAGTTTCCAGGAAACAACGTGAGGAGTCGAGAAGATGGATGAGGGAGATTTAAACCCTCTGTGACGCAAAGGAATTGATTCACGTCTGTGAACCAGAGCTTGGAAGAAACCTCAACGATGAGGGGGAGCTGAGATCAGCAAGAGATCTCATAGACTTCCAGGTGGGCAGAGAAGAAATATCAAAATGTTAGGTGGGAAAGGGAGGAGAGATGAGGTGAGTTGAGAGTTGACATCTGGAGGACTTGACAGATGAAGAGGAGGAAGAAGGAATACCTCACTCAGAGGGAGATTCACGCAGAACTGTGAACCATGTGAATGAAGACGATGAGAAGTTGAGAACTTATACCATTGAGGAGAAGGATCAGGGAAGTGTTCTGATCATTGGAGGAGTTGATATATTCCTACCAAGCGATCGAGGAGAGGCTAGTGCAGATGTTGCAGATGAAGCAGAAGGACAACAAGATGAGACTATCATGAAAAGGGAGTAGGTACTAATGTCTGTCCCAACAGAAGGAGAATGCTCAGTTGAGTTACTCACTCAATGGGAATTGGAGTTAAGGGAACAAGAGGATTGGCTAGACTGACCAGAACCAGAAGGTGGCTTCCAAGAAATAGCCATGCAGAGGAGACACACCAGCATGAGGAATAGTTGGTGGAATATGGAACAGAACCAACCGAGAAATTGGCAGCGGTCAATCTGTCGAAGGAGGTAGTTGAACGATAGTTCAGTATTGAGACTGAAGAAGTGGAGGATGCAGTAGAGTGGAAAATAAAGGCCACGAGAGATGACAAGATACCTTGGGGGATTAGTGTGATTTACCCAAAGAAGAAGGAGAAATGCAACAAGTTAGTCTGCAATAGAAGAACTAGCCGATGGAGCAGTTGGACGAAGTGGTTGAGGAGATAAGGAAGCTGATGTTGGAGTCGACAGAGGAATTGGTCAGCATGATGAAGCTGGATGAAAGGAAGCATGTATGAGCAGCGAGGATGATGCAGGAGAAAAGATAGTGAAGTAGAGGAGAAGAGAGACAACTCCAAGAGAACGTTTGGGATACATGAGGATTTCAACTGCGCAGGAAGCTCATGATTTTCGTATCCATGGAGTATGATGTAGGAGCATCGCTCCACCTCAGCACGTGCCAGTAGGATTTCACGCATTGTGCACATTTATGGGAGGAGAGGCATCACCCTCTCGATTTTTCCTCGAGAATGCAAAGTGTGATCCAATCAATTAAGGAGGACAAGATGGAGATAAGGTCTCCATTAATTGGTTGACGACATAATGGATCTGCATCCGATTTGGAGTAGATTTCCATCATTGTAATTTTCCCTTTCCATAGGAATTTCAAATGGTGATTTGACACCACTAGTTTAGTTTGGGAGGGAAGCTCGTTGAGCCCATCTTGTACAAATTGTTGTATTGTTGACAAGAAATGATGGTTGGTTGGGTTGGGTTGTATGAGGTTAACTAAGATAGGGTTAGATAGGAGAGAAACAAAGAAAGTCGAGACTTAGTTGTAGCTCAGACTCCACTATTGTAATTTGATATTCTACCATTAATAGAAAATGACAATTTTTCCTGATTTCAAATTATGTGTAATGGATGTTGTGTTATGAATTTCATTTACATGTGTTAGAATTGGAGATGAATGTTAGAAATCATCTGCAGGGATAGAGATACATTTTTCTATCCGTGAGTGTGTTGAACTAAGTATGATTATCTAAGCTAAGTGAAAGGAGTGCACAACAGAGAAAGGAAACTCTGTGAGTCGACGCAAGGAGTACATGTCTGAACTCAGTGGAGTCGGAAGAGAAGCTACCAGGAGGGAACACTAGGTTAATTCACAAACTCAGGGAGAAATTTCAAGGTGGTTAAGTACCTTGGAAAGAAAGACTGTGTGGGAGGAAGAACAACTCAGAGTTGTTGAACACTCTGAAACACTCTGCCATGAGGGCATCAAGTTCAAGTGCAAGTGGGCACAAGGACAACACAGCTGGAAGTGTTGGAATCCTTAGGAGAACCCCAGAATTACTTAACATTATGAGGAAGGAAGGATTTGCAAGAGTTCATCGACAAAGGAAAGGAGATTCCTTAAACTTTTCCATAATGCTAATGGAGAATTCGTCGAAGAACTAAGACAAGCTCAAGGAGTGCACCCAGGATATTGTAAGTTCATCTTACAAGCTCAGGAGGAAGAGCATGAAACTTCCAGGAGGGCACGAAGAAGTTCACAAAGGAATTGGGAACTTTGAAGGTTTTCAAGCCGATAAAAGTCACAAAAGAGTCTATGTAGAACTCTACAAGGAGTGAAGAAGGAGTTCGAGAACAATCTAAGTCTTGAAAGGAAATAATTTGTGCTAAGTGTTCAAAGGAGTCATGGAATTGGTGAAGTATTGAATATAGTGAAATCATCCATCGTCAAGGGGATATAGGTGGTAGAAGATCGAGAGGTTTGGGAGCTAGAACTTCGGAAGGTTTGCCGAGAGAAAACAGAGATCTTCACAAAATTGCGAAGAGAAATTTCAATCCAGACCATTGTATCTGGAGGGGTACGTGGCAAAGATCCATGCCTTTCAGAGGAAGAACCCTTCAGAGAAAAGTTGAGGAGAGAATACCCTAAGAGCTGGGAAAGATGAAGTAATCCTAGCCATCCATTGGGATAGGACACATGGTGAGAGATCAACATGTCGCTGATATACAAGTTGGGAAAGCAGAGTCGGGAGAAGAGAGGACTCGCGAAGTTTGAACTCGCGAATTGGTCATAGTCATTGATCACAAGGAGAAGGTGGACCGTATATTTGGTCCTAGAGAATTTGTTGATTTAAAAATATGGGATCACGAAGGGAGATGGCCCATGTTCATAGCCCGTGGTCACATCCAAGAGAAATCCTAGCATGGGGAGCTAACAAAATTGGCGTTAAGATTCAAAAAGCATTGAGGAGAGGGTCTGCGGGTGCCACATAACCATGCCAAGAAAGTAAAGGACATGTGTCAATTTAAATCAGTTCCATCAGGAGCTCGACGAACCATTTGGTTTGGTGACCTGAACGATCCAAGACTAGGAGGTCGATTCATCCCTGAAGGAGAGGAGGGGAGGTTGACACCAAATTTTATTGGCTAAGAGGACGAGTGTTGTCCTCATATTTGGTGATATTTGTATTGGATGGGAGGGTTGGTTTTTCCCTCAAGATTTCTAAATTTGATAAGGTTGCAAGAAAAAAAACAGTGTGTCTCATTTGTGTTGATGATTCATCTATGATCTTTTGTGTTTTTGCTACATATAATTTCATTCTATAATTTTTAGTGTAAAATTTTTCAGTGATAATTGTTAGGGTTTTACTATTAGACCACTAGGAATCAATTTTCATATCTAAAAATTAGTCATATAGAGTTTCATGTGAAAATTGACATGGAATCAGAGCTTGGGATTTGAAGAGAAGAGGATCATCTTGAGACACATTTGTTGGATACAACACGAGAGGAGTGTTGTTCTTGTTCCAGGAAGCTCAAGATGGTGACCACATTGGAGCTTGAGGATAGGTTGGAAGGGGAAATAAACTTCCAGGAATGGAAGGCTAGGGTTCTTCTCTTGTTGGAGGAGAATGAACTCAAAAAGTATGTTGAGGATGTGATCCCTAGCCCAACTGATCCAGTAGATTTGGAATTCCACAACAATGAGGCCAAGCAAGTGTTTCTAGAATCCGTGAAGGATCACTTCATCCATCACATTGTTGAGAAGAAATATTCCAAGGATATTTATGATGCTCTCATAGGTATATACCATAATGGTAATACAGGAAGGAAGTTGCATTTGAAGCATCAACTTCAAGTTGTCAGGATGTCCAATGAGGACATGGTTGTTAACTATATTATGAATAACACACATATTCTAGATCAAATTGTGGCCATCAGTAATAAGGTGGAGGATCCTAAGTTGGTGAATGTGGTGTTGAAAGGTCTTCCCAAGTATTGGGAACCATTTGTGCAGGGGATCTATGCATGAGATAAGTTACCAAACTTTGATAGATTATGGACTAATTGTATTCAGGAGGAGACCTAGGTGGTGTCTAGGGATGATATGGATGGAATGGTGAAGAGTAGTAGTGATGATAACCAGAGCCTTGTATCCCACACTAGGAAGGGCATAAGAGGTTCTCTAGGTAGAAGAAACTATCCATGAAGAAGGGATTTTCTCTCGAGAGAAGCATCTCTAGAGTTGATACGGAAGAAGGATCTTAACATGATTATATGTTTTGAGTGTCATGAATTTGGAAACTATGCTTCAAAGTGTCCAACCAGAGGGGAAGGGGAAGAAGGAAGCAGACATCAACAATAAAGGTTGATGAGTTTGCAGACAGGTTCCAAAGGGAGATATTTATTCTCTCCATTTTTTTAGGTGTAGTCTCCAGTAGGGGGAACTTGTACAAACAACAACTATCCATATCGAAACAAGATATGGTACCCCTTATTTTCAATCTCTGAGACTAAGAGAAAACTCCTCCTGAGTTCTGGAACCCATAACACATTTGACACCCTGAACACCTCTCCTCACTCAAGCTTGAATAATACCATACCATATCCTCACACTACATGCTTGGTTCCCATACTAAGCTCCATACACAAGTTTGAGCTAGTCTCTATGCAACTACTTTTGAGATGGATAAATGTTGTTTGTACCCAGATGATGTATCTTTAGATAAGCAATGGTTATTGGAGTTACAGAGGGAAACCTATATAGGTTGAGGGGAAATTCTATGTGTGTTGTGACTAGAAGGAGTAGAGAGATATATGAGGAGGAGAAGGTGGCTCCTCCAGTGGTGAGATAGCTAGTTCCATCAGTGTTGAGGCTGGTGACCCCACCACTATTGTCGGCATAGAGGGAGATAGAGTTCAGAGGTAGTTAGCCTTTAAGATCCAGTAGGGAGGAGCAACCTCCTAGGAAATTTAAGAGGATATTAGACTTTAGAGGAGGTTAGTAGGTCCATAGGAAGTAGATGGCTTCCAGAGTTTTTAAATACTCAGAAGGAGTCACATTTTAGAGGGAGAACGTGGAGTCAGAGTGAGCTCAATCTTAGAGAGATTCAGTTGGATCAGAGGGAGATTCAGTCATTCAGAGGGAGCTCCCCCTTAGGTTAAGTTGGCAGAGAGACATCTTCCAGGACTAAAATATAGGTGTCATGGGTTGAGGAGGATAGATAGGAGTTTCAAAGGTAGGAGGCTTCTAGGAGTTGTATGCCCTCCATTGAGGATTTAGTTGTTTCAGAAGGTTTTTCTAGAGTGACAAAGGAGGTAGATAGTCAAAAGGATAGTAGAGAAGGATTTTCTTCAGTGATATAGAGAGCAACCAATGAGGCAGATTGGACAACAATATTTTCTTCAGTGACTAAGGATGTGTCTAGTCAAGAGGACTCAAAAGGATGACTTGTTTCAGTGACAAAGGGAGCAACTAGTCAAGAGGATTGGGGTGCATTTGTGGTATAGGAGACAAAGTCACTATGATAATGGAAGACAAAGGTGCATCCAAAATATGGTGGATGAGATACCTCCCTCGCTAAGAGGGAATTGTTTTTGTTGTATCTTCGAGAGTTATTCCCACAAGATGCCAAGGTATTAGACATGTGCGAATATCCATTGGCACTAGATTAGACTTTCGTTTTAGTGGAATTGATCTGGAATAAGGCTAGGGCCTCATGGGAAATTTGATGGGATTTGTGGGTTTGTGATGGGGTGTCACACCCACAAAGAGGAATAAAATATTATAATTAATTGTTGATTTTAGAAGAGGTGGATAAACTCATTCATTCAAATTGTATATAAAGGAGAGGTCATTGTGACATTTTATCATTGTGTAAGGATGAAATTAGGATAAGTGAGGTTGCATTTGTGCTAGGAGGCTTGGTGATTTTCAGCAAAAGGAAATTTTGCATGGTGGAAAAATTTGGCCTAGGGTTGAGGAATCTCTATCTTCTCTTTGTTGATGTTTCAACATCAGGCATAAATTCTCCCAGAGGTGCATTTGAGGAAATTATCATCGACATAAATATAATATATAAATATATATATATATATATATATATTTACATTATATTATAAATATATAATGTATATATTTATAATATAATGTATAAATATAAATAATCATTAGTTAATGGAAAAGACATGTCCATTAATTATAGGGAAATACACCAAAGTATATATATATATATATCATGCCCTCAATTGTAATACAATCATATCTCATATCATCTCATACAATATTTACTTACTATTTTCAATTGATATTTTCAGTGTGTAATTATTCTATGATAACAATATCATAAGGTAATAATTATCATATCTGAATTTCAAAAAATTCAACATGGTATCAGAGCATACCTAGGGTTGAAAGAAAAAAAAATGGTATCAAATCTTTCAGAGTCTTTTCCAAAACCAATTAAAATATTTCAGTGCCAGATCTGATAGATCTTCTTTGGATTTTTTATTTTTTTAAATTGCACGATCGTGGTCGCGAGCGACCTGTGCATACATAGAAAAAATAGCCATAGTCATGAGAAGCATGTGCACATAGAGAAACCATGGTTGTGGTCACAAGTGTCCTATGCACACAGAGTGACCACCATCGTGGTCATGCAAGGTATGTGTACACAGGGTGACCACATTCACTTTGGTCATGATTTTCTTAATTACATGGCACGACCACCATAAGGATGTGAGGTCAAGAGAGTCTCACATGGAAATCGATAGTGAGGAGTAGGAGGATTCAAAGGATAAGGGTACATATCTCTCTTTCACAGTTGTTCATCCTTCATACTATCAAGAGGATTTAGTAGAGATAATAGAGTCAGTGAATCTACTTAGAGTTGTTGCAGTGACCAGGAAGAGGCCAGCATGGATTCGTGACACTTTGCAGGATGCATAGAGATATACAAGTTCTAGTGGTACTTTCAGAGAGAGAAAAAAACATCAAAGGTTCTCAATTTATATGGCATTGATGACTCACATCATTGATTATGAACCTTCCAGTTATGAGGAGCCAGCAAGCCAACAAGTTTGGATAGATTCCATGATGGAAGAGTATCCGTCCATCATGAAGAATGATCTGTGGGAGATTGTTCTGAGACCATAGGAGAAGTCAGTGGTGACTTCCAAGTGGATCCACAGGATCAAGATGTAGCATTAGGCAGAAATTCTCCAAGATTGGTCATGTTGATTTGACTAAGGGAGGATTATACATTCGCTCATGGGGATATGCTAGTGGTGAATGGCCCAGGATATTAATGGTTCTCCATTTAGTAGGATTGGGAAGAAATTCTCCAAGATTGGTCATGCTGATTTGACCAAGGGAAAATGATACATTCACTCACGAGAATTTTCTAGTGGAGAATGGCCCATGTATAGTCTTTCTCCTTATTCATGCTGATTTGACTAGGAGTGATAAAGACTCAAGATGCTAGATGCTAGTTGATGTTTCAACATTGAGAATACATTCTCATGGATTGGTCATGTTGATTTGTCCAAGGGAAAATGATACATTCACTCATGGGGCTTTTCTAGTGGTGAATGTCCCAAGTGTAGTATTTATCCTTAGTCATACTAATTTGACTAGGAGTGATAAAGACTCAAGATGCTAGATGATATCCCATGTGGAACCAGAGTGAGCTTGATATTAGAGAAAGTCAATTGTCTCAGAGGGAGATTCATAGAGGGAATTCCCCCTCAGGTTCATATGGGAGAGAGACATCTCCTAGGAATGATAGGCATGTGTCATGAGTCTACAGAGAAGTTTGTATACTCCAGAAACAAACTTTGTGTGATGCAGAATGTCCCCCTTGCTGACAGGGAGCGTTGATGTTTCAACATTGGGAAGACATTCTCCCAGACATGCATGTGAGGAAATGATCATCAACATAAATATAATATATAAATCTATATATATTTACATTATATTATAAATATATAAATAATATATTTATAATATAATGTATAAATACAAATAATCATTAATTAACGAAAATACATTAATGGAAAATCCATGTCCATTAAT